>PVKH010030763.1:0-12433 GCA_004027955.1 Chaetophractus vellerosus
GAGAAAAATAAACACACTGATGTACCAAAAATGATCTAAAAATGGGAAAATAAAGCTCATGAATTCCCTAGAACTGATGTTTATAGCAAAAGAAGACTGTTCTCTTTTACAATGCCATATTTAGAGTGTTCAAAGATGTCTGAGAAGCATATGATAAATCATTAATAACCAGAAAGATTTCAAAGATCTTCACTATCTGAATTTCTAACACTTTTGGTGTTCTTTACTTCAGTTATTTATTTTACTCTTAGGAATGGAAGAGATATATAGATAAGCAGTTGTAAATAATGCAGCATTTCACTTTTGCTTCAGTTGCAATACAGGAACTATTCTTGTATTCAGTATACTCAGCAGGCATATTTCCTGACCAAGATTTCTCTTCTGAACTTCAAGCTACCACATACAAGAACTGCAGTGACAAAGTGATGACTTGGAAGCCCAGTATGCTATAACATAACTCCACCAGGCTGGATATGCCTGATATGCCATCAAAATGGATGACTTTCTCCCAACAACACTAATTTCTTTTCTATCTCATTGAGCCTATTTACTTCACCTTGTATTATCTGCATCTCTTAAGTATATGTAGTTGGACTTTATTTTTAACACAAAATGAGACTTAATGGCATTTTACAGTAAAATTAAATCTATATTTATTGCCACCTCACTTCTTGTCACTTGTTTTATAGCTTTTGTGGTATATAATGTTTTCTTTGATTATATGTTTACTCTAGTAAATTTTAGGAAGCCTTTTTAAATTATCTTCAGTGATTGTCCTACTGTCCATTTGCTACATTATTTACAAAGTTTTGTTCGCCTGATCTGAGAACTAAGAACCAAAACGTTTACTTGTCTTTTTATATTATGCATTTTCTTTTGATGGATGATTTTGGAAACTTCCATTCCATTTTATAACCACATTTTAGACAATTACATAGAATTAGTTCCATTTTTATTTAGTTTTAATGTTTGCTTCTAATCATTTTATACCATGAATTTTCCTCAGTTCTATAGTTCAGTGTATCTCTTGGATGTTGGAGGACTGTAGTACATACTGCAATTAACTCACCAATATTTATTCCACCTCAGATGTATGATCCAAGTGAACCAGTGACTGGTTCAGGTTAGGTAGTGAACCAACTCTGTTCAGTGGGATGTGAGGGTCTATCTTCCCATGTACTTCTGCAGAAAATCTCTTCTCTCCAAAGAGATAGCCATAGGAAATGTGGTCTTTTCTTCATGCTCTGGAATGACATTGCCTATAACTGTTGTAGCTACTGTATTACCACATTGAGGTCAAATCTGTACCAAGAATAGCAAAGTAGAAAGATGGTAAAGACCTGGATCCTTGGTGATAGCATTGAGCTGTTGACCTTATCAACCCTGAAACCTTCCTCACCTCTGTATTCCTGTTTTATATATATATAAAGCAGAAGCACATGCATTTATAGTAGGAGCTGTGAGTCAGAATTTCCATTATTGTGGCTGAAATTATTCTCTGTGATAACAAAAATTTCTTCAAGTAATACTTTTCTCATTAATAAATGAGTAACTGATTTTCTATATCATAAGAGCATATATAAATATCTGGGTATTGGTTTTTGTTGTATTCACCTATGAATGGAAATATAATTGGGTTTGGAATTTTTGAGTCATTTTCCACTCAATATCCAACTGACCTAACTTCATTTTCTTCAAACAATGGATTCTGAGGAAGTAAGGCCTGAAACTAGACTAATTTTTCTTCCTTTAGAATTACCTGGTTTTTTCCATATTAGTGCTTGTGAAAAGTTTTCTTTATCCTTCAAATATAAAAATATTATGAAAGTATTCTTTGTGTTTCTTTTGACTAACTTTGTTTGACTAATCCTTTTGGTCAGCAGACATTTTCTTCAGCTCAGAAAAGTCTTATTTTAATATATAATTAATTAGTGTTTATGATGCATTCTTACTCTTTTATCCTGAGATTCAATTACTGTAATTTATAAAGTTTCTCTAACTCACATTCACTATATTTTATTTCACACCCAATTATTTTTATGTTGTTCTGTATTATACTTTAAACATGTTCTGAACTTCAAGTGAATAAAGAGAGGTATAAGTAGAAGATGGAGAGACTAGAGAAAGGGGAAGGTAAAGGTTATGGTTTGTTTTGTTTTTTGTTTGCTGTTTGTTTCCATCTTGATTGTGGTTGCTTGTCTGGCTAGGATGTTTAGTTCAGTATCTTCTGCTTGGCAGGCATCAAAATGTCAGCTGTCTCATGTGCACGTATGAATTCTTCATTCAAGGTCTCCCACTGCATAGTTCCCTGACATGGGAAATGTGCCTCAAGCTCATCTCCTACCGACCGAGTTGGTGGAATTCTCTGATAGCATCTTGCTTTGGTGCCTCCTTGCCAGGAAACCTCCATTGGGATTATGGCACTGGGAAAATAGCGTAAGCCTGGCCAGCTCACAAGGAATTCATTTAAATTATAGAAAACTCACATATACTTACCATGCCAAAAGATGAGGTATGGGTTTTCCCTTTTCTGCCCTCTCTTTTCCCAGCCATTCATTTCACATGACTGCTTGTTCTCTCGTTTAATAAGGTATATGCCATATCACACAGACCATTGCTTAAGCCCAAACCACAGAACTACCCACCAGAAAGGTTTAGCAATCCCTCTTCCTCTGCTTAGTAATTTACACATATCATCAGCAACACGAAAGGGGATTGCAGACTAGACACTAGTGAAAAGAAGGAGACTGTTGGGAATTCATTGTGAGAGACAGTCCCTGGATTAGACTTGTTGGGCTGGTGATAACCCAGGGCTTGAATAAAATATAACCTCAGTTTAAACTGAAGGAAGAAAATGCAGATTATAAAGTTAAAAGGCTTAAATTTATAGGCTATTATAGTACTAAGCATGATTGTACTGTGTATTTGTAGAGAGTAGCTACTTAGTCCCCCAGTATGTTTACTCAAATTTACTTATTCTTCTTCCCTCTCTCCATCCAGATTGCCATTTTGTCCCATATCTTTATGATATGGTGATCACTGGAAGTAACTAAAACAACCACTGATCATTGCTTTTAGTCTCTAACTGTTGTTACGCACTCCTTGTCAGGCGAGCAAGTTAGGAAAAAGCATGGATAATGGAATCGCACAGACCAGAATTCCATTTCTGACTGCATGTTATCGCTGTTCTATAGCTTTAAAGTTTTCTTTGCCTGAAAAGTAGTAAAAATACTAATATCTCATAAGTATGATGCAAAGACTAAGGAAGATAATGCAAGAAAATAATTTTACCCAAGAATAGCTCATATGTAGAATGATATCTAGAGTCTCTGAGAATACTTTGTAATAGAAAAACAAAACAACAAAAACTTTAAACCAACATATATGCTGATGATAGCAAAGACTTCTAGGTGCCTAAAATATTTATGCAAATGTGATTCAGAGATAAAAAGAAGTTTGACCTTGTGCTCTATATTGATGATGAGACATGCAACACATAGAAGATCACAAATGATTAACACAGTTTTCCATCGGTTATATGTTTCTTTTCATAATATGCATCAATATTTTGTCTTTTTAATTTCCTGACTACAAGTCCCTGATAAAAGTTCAAAACCACTTCCAGTTATTGAGAATTCAGGAAATAATCAAGGACTAAGAGTAGTGAGAAGATCTATCTCCTGATTGTTTTAATTTGATTATTATCTTGCTCAGGGATCCTAACCTTCACTTCTTCTGATAAAGTTTCACAACCATAGCCAATACACACATATAAATGACTAAATGTCACTGGGTTATTTTAAGATATCTGTCCTTTGGGAATTGTCCTGAATCACATTGCAACAACTGATACAGGTCATTATATATCTTGCCATAACCTACAGAATTGTGTGGGAGAGAGTGTAAACTACAATGTAAAGTATAATCCATGCCTAGTGGCAATGCTCCAAAATGTGTTTATCAATTACAATGAATGTACCACGCTAATGAAGGATGTTGTTAATGTGGGTAAATGTGGGCAGTGTGGGGAGTGGGGCATATGGGAATCTCCTATATTTTTATTTGACATTTATGTGATCTAAACATCTTTCTAAAAATTTTAAAAATTAAAAAAAGATATCTGTTCTAATAAGAATATTTCTCTTATTCACAATTGCCAAAAGATGGAAGCAACCTAAGCATCCATCAACTGAGGAATGGATAAATAAAATGTGGTATATACATACAATGGAATATTATTCAACCATAAAAAGGAATGAAGTCCTGATACATGCAACAACATGGATGAACCTTGAAGACATTATGTTGAGTGAAATAAGCCAGACACAAAAGAACAAATATTGTATGATCTTACTGATTTGAAATAATTAGAATGAGCAAATTCATAAGAGTCAGAATCTAGAATATAGGCTACCAGGGGAAGGGACAAGGACAGATAATGGGAAGTTAAGGCTTAAAATCTACAGAGTTCCTATTTGGAATGATGGAAATGTTTTGTTAATGGATGGTGGTGATGGTAGCACAATATTGTGAAGGTAATTAACAGCACTGAAATAGATATCTGAATGTGATTGAAAGGGGAAATGTTAGATTGTATACATGGTAACAGAATATATATCTTTTTAATCCATGAAACTATGCTACACAGTTAACCCTAAATTAACACATGGATTATAGTTAATAGTAAAATTATAAAAATGTGCATTAATCAATTGTAAAAAATGTTCCACAGCAATGCAAGTTGTTAATAATAGAGTGGTATATGGGAATCCAGTATATCATGACTGATTATTCTGTAAACCCACAACTTCTCTAATAAATAAATAAATTTTTAAAAGAGTGTATTTCTCTCTTTTTATATTTTTTATATTTTTTATATTTGAAATCTCAGACTCTGGTAAATTTGAAAGTATTGATTTATTAATCTTAGAACATGTCTAGTAACACCAGGGTAATAAAAAAAAAACTACAAAAAGTCCAGGCTCAAGACACAAACAGCAAATATTGTATGACTAAGCTTACACGAAAAATCTAAAATAAGCAAATTCATGGAGGCAGAAATTAGATTAGAGATTATCAGGATCCAGGAGGAAGACGAGTTAGGAGTTACTGCTTAATGGCTACGGAGTTTCTGTTTGGGGTCATGAAAAAATCTTGGTAATAGATGGTAGTGATATTAGCACAATACTTTGAATGCAATTAAACCACTGAAGTGTACACATAAAAATGGGAAATTTTGTGTTTTATATGTATCATCCCAATAAAACAATATAACAATAATAACAAAAGCCTGGGCTCAAAATTTGGCTTTAATTTGAAAAGAATAGGATCAAATCTAACCAAACACTGTAATATTAAAAAAAAAAAAATCAACAAGCAAATGGAAATAAAAGCAAAAGAAGTTCTAAGAGATAAACTCTGATAAAAATAATTCTGAAGTAAAATAGTAATTTTAAAAACTGAATAACATTGAGTTTTTATTTGTAAGTTTAAAATTTTTCTTTCTGTTCTTTAACATCCATATTTTTGCAGTAATTTACTCATTTTTAGATTTTGAATCATTAGATATTTTTATTAACATATATTTTTCCTTCTTGCCAGGGAAATGCCTGTTTTCGTCTAAAATAAGCACAAATGACACAATGTTTAGATTGGATTGTCAAAACCAATTGTCTATTTAGAGTCTATCCCCATATTCCTGCCACAGGTATCAACAATAATGATACAGTACAAAATGAAGTCTATTTTTATCACTACCCAGTAGACTATAATAACACAACTGTACATGTGCATGCAGAAGCACATAAATTATGGTGTGATGCTGATAGCAAGAATCAATTCTGAGAACAAAAAATTCTGTCTGCCAACCCTAATTCTATATTTCTTTACTATGTGCTAATAATAAAAGAGAGAACAACCCATAGACTGACTGGGAAAAACTCCAGATTTCCCCTTGGGTACACAGTTTGTGACTTCTGGTAGAAAACTGTGACAATACCAATGTTCCAGATGATTGGAACAAGAATTCTTAAGAGCCTTAAAACATCACAGGCTCATTGAAGGAGGGCCCCTTAACAACTGAGCACATTTGTTTCAAAAATATCAAGGGCAATTGGGCCATTGTCATAATCCTCCCACAAGTGACTATTGAAAGTAGTTTGAAAGTATTTTCCAGAAATATAAATAAAATGTCTAAATCAGGGGAGGTCTAATTTCTATTCTTTATTAATTCAAACTCTTATCTCAGCCCACTCTAATGCCTGCAGTTCTAGTATCTTGAACCAGCAGGCTTTGATGAGAATGCACCCTGTACACATAAGAGGAGAGCAATAAATAGCCAGGGTGGCCTGTTATGTTCCCAGGCAACATAGAGAAACTTAGCCCATTAGGCTCCTGCAGGCATCCTTCCCTTTCTGCCTCCTGCTATCTTGCCATAATGTCAAACCTTCTCAGTCAGGCACTGAGTAAAGGATAAAAAGAAAGGAGTTATAAAATAGCTGCAACATAAAGGAAACAGAAGCAGGGGTAATGCCTGTGTGTATAATAAAGAGTACAATTACCTCCAGTAAGATTATATTACCAAAAAGTTTTCTAAATCCAACATGTAGTTGTGAAGTAGAATTTCCACCTTGGGAGTGAGGAAAGGGGAAAGATGATAAAAACAATGACATGCAGTTGAAACCATATTTGGACTAGTAAATTCTCAAAATCTACATACAAGGGAAAGTAATATTTGAGGTCAAGAGAAAACAACTAGAAAGGATGGCATTGTTATGAAGAACAGAAATCAGAAGTCAGAAATAAGTTCCTACTACCAAAATAGGCACAGTTCTTCTGCAATTTAAAAATGACTATGAGGTAGCAAATATTTAACATTCATTAGAATTGACTGTATTCAATCTGTAGGCTTTTTGGTCTATTCTTTATACTGCCCTCATGTCTACTCTTTCTCTTTCTCTTGGTTTTATTCATCACATGCCTGTTTCCAGATGCCAAGGAGTCATTCTCTTTTCATCTTCCATTTCTTTTTACCAACATCCTCCATTCATCTCATGCATACAGAGTACCTAATATGGATGACTTTGGGGGAGAAATTGGACATAGAGGTCCTTCCCATGAGTTATTTCTATTCTGTTTAGGTAAATTTAATAGTTTAAATACCCATAGGAACAATAAATAATAATAATAATAATTGTACCCTACCCTTATGAGAGATACACTACAATTACACACATTTTACAGATGAGGAAACTGAGGCACAGCAGTAACAACCGATATTCCAAAATTAAGACTTGGATAGTTTGATTTTAAATCCATGTTTCTAACCTGTGTGCTATATGCCTTTAAGAGTTGAAAAAATATATGAAATAAACATACTGGTAAGTTTTAGGATAAAAAGTAGAGGCAAATAAAGGGCATAACCAATAAATACAATATAATCAGGAGAGAGAGAAATTAAAATAAGCAAAAATATTCAAGCAGGACTTTATAACCTCTAATAAAAGGTTTTGAGCTGTGAGTAAAGGAGATACATGAAGAAAGTAAGGAGAAGAGAGATAGAAGGTACCATGTTTTCTCCTTTTTTCAATATACTGTCTGATGCCAGCTCATGGTAGGAGTTACCTAATACCTAATGATCACCTAATGATCCTCTAGAGTTTTAGGGCATATTTGGTCACCTTTTGCATAAACAAGACACATTGTGGATGAACTGAAAGCCTTTCAGAATTTTTTCCCCCAAGGCAGTTATACAACAAAGATACAGTAGCACTTCATTCATTGTTTTCTGAATTGTTTATACCATACTTTATTTCAACATAGAGTTGACTGCCTCTATAGTTTAGTTCATCAAGTACTAAAATCCCAGAGAAATCTTGGGAGTGGTATTCTACAGTGCCTCTATTATAACACATGCAAAAAAATTCCCTTGGGTTGGATATTTTAAAGCATTTCCAATTGGTTTAAAAAGATACATATAATCAGGAAATGGTGTTTTATTATTTATGTTTCTAATTTACTAAAGTCTTAGTAAATTAGTTTGTTCAAAAATTCAAAATGTTTCAAATTGAGCCAAGAAAAGTACAAGAAAGCAGCAAATGCTTTTTACAAACTTAATAGTTGATCATTGGATAGAGTGTTCGAGAATATTTAATGTGAGTGGACTATGAATTATATGTTACAAGGATAGTCTTCCTTCCTTGATATGGCCTTTCTGTTAGGGTTTAAGAAAATAACTTTAATAAAATTAATCCACAGGAAGGGGCAAGATGGCAACAGAGTAAGGAGCTGCAAGAGTCAGCTCATCCTACAGTGCAATTAGTAATCACCCAGAGCTATCTAAATCACCTGTTTGGGGGACTTAAGAGAACAGAAGAGCATCCTGCAACATCCTTGAAAGAATGGAAGAAGGTGACTGTCCATCTGCAGTGAAGATTCCTGAGCAGAGCATTCCACGCCATGGAGGCTGATGCCCATGTTATCATATGTGTCCCAAAGCATGAGCAACAAAAGAAAAAAAAAAAAGAATAAACGGGACCTCCTCAAATTTAAACACTTTTGTGATTCAAAGGACTTTGTCAGTAAGGTGAAAAGGGAGCCTACTCAATGGGAAAAAATATTTGGAAATCACACATCCTATAAGGGTTTGATTTCCATGCCATATAAAGAGATCATGCAACACAACAATAAAAGACCAAGCAATCCAATTAAAAAGTGGACAAAAGACTTAAATAGACATTTCTCCCAAGAGGAAATACAAATGGCCAATACGCAGGTGAAAAATTGTCCCTATTAGGGAATTGCAAATTAAAACTACAATGAGATATCCTCTCAACTCACAGAATGACTATCATTTAAGAAACAACAATAACAACAGCAAAAACAGAAAACAACAAGTGCTGGAGAGGATGTGGAGAAATAGAAGCACTCCTTTGTGGTTGGTGGGAATGTAGAATGGTGCAGCCTCTGTGGAAGACAGTTTTGAGGTTCCTCAGGAGGCTAAATATAGAACTGTCATACGACCAGCAATCCTTCTACTAGAAGAACTGAAAACAGGGATGCAAATAAGCATCTGCACACCAATGTCCACAGCGGCGTTATTCACAATTGCCAAGATGGAAACAACCCAAGTGTCCATCAACCAGCGAATGGATAAATAAAATGTGGTATATACCTATATGATGGAATACTATGCTGCTATAAAAAGAAATGAAATTGGGACACATGTAATTACATGGATCATTATGCTGAGTGAAATAACCCAGATACAAAATCACAAATATTGTATGGTCTTACTAATATGAACTAAATACAAAGAATAAACACATGGAGTTAAAACTTAGATCATAGGTTACTAGGAGATAGGACAAGGACTGCAAAGAGGTACTGATGCTTAATGTAAATAGAATTTTTAATTAGCTTGACTGTAAAAGTGTGGAAACGGATAGAGTTTATGGTAACACATTATAGTGAGTAGAACTAACACAGCTGGTTTATGAATGGCATTGTGGCTAAAAGGGTAGCCTAGGGATGTAAACGTCAATTGAAAGAAAGCTAGAGAATAATCTAGGGATGGAATAACATAGTGAACCCAGAGGTGGATGAGGATTATGGTTAATAATATAAATACAAAAATGTTCTTCTATGAACTAGAACAAATGTACATCTCTATTACAAGGTGGTGAGAATATAGTGAGGCACAGGAGAAATACAATTAATATAATGTATGGACTATAGTTTACAGGAATATTGCAATATTCTTGCATCAATGTCAAATGTTAAAGGTCAATAATAGGATGGTATGGGATTTTTCCTTTTGGACTAAGGAAAACATTCAAAGGTTTACTTGGGTGATGACTGCACAACTCTGTGATGAAATTGAGAGCTAGTGAGTAAACACTTTGGATAGAATATATAAGGCATGGGACTGTATAACACAGCGAACCATGTGGGGGAAGATGGACTGTGGTTAACAGTACAAATATGTGAATGTTCTTTCATGAACTATAACAAATGAACAATAACTAATACGTAGTGTCAATAACAGGGGTGAATGGGGAAAATATACCAATTGTATGCTATGGACTATAGTTAGTAGTAATAGTCTGATCATGTTCTTTCATAATCTTTAACAAATGTTCCACAACAATGTAAGGTGTGGTGCAGGGGTGATGTATGTGAATTCTACATACTATGCATGATTGTTTTGTAAGCCCGTAACTTCTCTAATTAAAAAAAAAAAAATCAGAAAAACTTGTCAACTTAAAAAAAAAAGGAGTCCACAATTATCATAGAGATTTATCTCAGAGCTAGGACTTGAAAAACAATGTGGCTCCTGTAGTACTAGACCTGGAGAATTGCAGTTGTCTATAGAATTTGGGCCCCAATTCTATAGTTATTATCTCAGACAAGGCTTTTAAGAAACATCTCAGGTATTTATACTAAGAATACTAAGCCCTCTGTCCTCCCTGTGAATCTGTTCAACCAGATTTCAGAAAGGTCTATGTTACTACTTCCAGACACTAAAAAAGATAGAGATGAAAAAGGATTTAAGATTTGAAGGTCAGTTTCTGAGTTCTCAATTAGTCAATCTGTCTGTCCTGATGCCAGTACTGTCCAGCTGGGCCAGAACAGTCTATTCAACAAATGATGCTGGGAGAACTGGATAGCCATATATAAAAGAAAGAAAGAGGACCCCTGTCTCAAACCTTATACAAAAACTAAGTCAAAATGGATCAAGGACTTAAATATAAAAACAACAACCATAATACTTCTCAAAGAAAATGTAGGAAAACATCTTCAAGATCTTGTGGTAAGCAGTAGTTTCTTAAATATTATGCCCAAAATATGAGCAACAAAAGAAAAAAAAAATAGATGAATGGGACCTCCTCAATATTAAACACTTTTGCACCTCAAAGGATTTTGTCAAAAGGGTGAAAAGGCAGCTGACTCAATGGGAGAAAAATATTTAGCAATCACATATCTGATAAGGGTTTAATATCCATGATATATATGGAGACCATACAATTCAACAATAAAAAGACAAAGTAACGAATTAAAAAATGGGCAAAAGACTTGAAAAGACAACTGTCCAAAGAAGAAATACAAATGGCAAAGAAACACATGAAAAAATGTTCAACATCACTAGTGAATAGGGAAGTGCAAATCAAAACTACAATGAGATATCATTTCACACCTATTAGACTGGCCACCATTAAAAAGTTAGAAAATTATAAATGTTGGAGAGGATGTGGAGAACAATTATTTGCTGTTGGTGGGAATGTAGAATGGTACAGCAACTGTGGAGGACTGTTTGGCAGTTCCTAAGGAAGTTGAATATAGTCTTGCCATGGACCTGGCCATACCATTGCTAGGTATATACCTAGAAGAACTGAGAGCAGTGACACTAATAGATATCTGCACACGGATGTTCATAGCAGTGTTATTCACAATAGCCAAAAGCTGGAAACAAAGCAGGTGTATTAGTCAGCCAAAGGGCTGCTGATGCAAAGCACCAGAAATCTCTTGATTTTTATAAAGGGTATTTATTTGGGGTAGAGCTTACAGTCACAAGGCCATGTGTTAGAGCAAGATGCCTGCCAGTCTTTGCGAATGTTCAGCCTTCCTCTTCCTTTTAAGGCTCCATGGTCCCCACTTCTTCCAATCACAGCTGTAGGCTGGCATAAGGCTCATCTCCCTTCCTGGAGCTCATTTCTTTCTGGGCTCAAATGCTCTGCTCTCTCCACAAGGCCAGCTGTAAACTACCATACGAACTGCTCAGTTGTCTCCCCAGGGCTCCAGCATAAAAAACAAACAAACAACAACAACAAAAAAAAACAACAACTAAGCTCTCTCCATTGCCTTATAGTTTTCTGTGTGAGTCTCTGCCACTCAATGTCCTACTGACATGGCTGAATCAAAGACCTAATTTTAATTTAATCAAGTAAAAGTGAAACCTCTGAGTTTAATACAATAAACTGGTATCATGCCCATAGGAACAGACCAATTTATAAACACCAGGTGTCCATCATTTGTGGATAAACAAATTGTGGAGTATACACACGATGGAATATTATGCAGTGGTAAGAAGAAATGAAGTCGTGAAACATATGACAACATGGATGAACCTTGAGGACATTATGTTGTGTGAAGCAAGCCAGACACAAAAGGTCAAACAATGTATGATTGTCCTATTATGAACCAAATATACTAAGTGAAATATAAATATGTTATGTGAAATATGAATATGGGTAGAACTGCATATATAAGACTGTTTTTCTTTGAAGTTGAACAAATGTAAATTAATACTACAAAATGTTAATATCAGACAAAAAATAAAAACATTATACTAAGTGTACTACATATTGTACGATTCCATTTATATGAAATGTAAATATAAATCTATTTATAAAGTTGAAAGGAGATTAGTGGTTAT
>PVKH010030764.1:0-12426 GCA_004027955.1 Chaetophractus vellerosus
TGTAAAAGGAGATATTTTTTTAAAGTGCCAAAGAAACCTTTGCACCTCTGACTGCCAAATCAGCCATCTTTATTTTGTACTCACATCCCAAACAAATCCACTTCACAGTGAGCCCAAAATGATGTTTTTTTAGTCCCCTTGGATTTTCAGTCAGGAAAGTGAGTCATGACAGTAACGTGGAAGGTTTGAGGTAAAAATGTGTTAGCACCGAACAGCATGGAGTTCAACACTTAGCCATTGTGTTATTCAGAGTGTCAGTGTGTTCTTTTCATATGCTTTCTCTGAAACAGCAAGTCACAGGGAGCCAGAATTCCCAACTGAAAGCCCACAAACTAGTCGAGCCTGAGTCAAGACGTCCACATATTACAAAGTGCCTCATCTCTGACAAAGAACAGGGTGTTCAAAGAAAGGTCTCTATTTAGCGTTTTAACAATGCGATCAGGAGATCAACATGGTCTTTTCCCCTCTTTGGTGGGGACTGTTGGGAAGCTTGGCTGTGAAGAAACTTTTTTTTTTTGGCAAGTGAGGGAATGTCTGCCTATTAGAGATGAGGAGACTCTTGGGAAACTATTGAGGTAGGGAGCGGAAACCAAGAGACAAAATTCTTTGGAATGGGTCTTGTTGCCTCCTTTTCTGAGAAACACTTTTTAGTTTCTTCTCTGTTTAGTTGTAAGGAAAAAACTTTTCTGTGTTTTAATCATCCTTCTCCTTAGACTAAATGAGTAAGATCTTTCTCTTGACAAGGCATTCTGCACTCAGAAACTGTGATCCTGGACAAATATAATATCCAACTGGACATTTGCACCAATTGGGAGCCAAGTCTTAAGAACACTTTGGTATGTTCAACAGTGTTTCTTCAACAGCAACAACCAATGTTTATTAAATACTTATATAGCATAGTATTATATGAGGTGTTGGAGGTATCCGATCATAGCAAACACCCAAGGATTTTATGCTGTTTCTAATTAGAAGGGCCAAGAACTCTTCTCTTATTGTGAATTTTTAAAAATATATGGTGTTTCCTTCAATTCACATCTCTAGCCAAATGTTGAGCCCTAGCTTTAAGAAAAAGTGCAGAAAATCCCTCTGTGGTTACTACAACAGTAACCTGACATCCTGCAGATGACAAAAAATGCATAAATAAGCAGCACGTGTTATTACTGGCCAAACCACCTTCTAACCAGTTTCTTTTAAATTTATGGATTATATTTACTTTTGAGGTCTCATTTGGCAGTGGCTTCCAAAGGCACCTGACCATATTTGGCAGGAGGACTGCATTTGAAGTTTGTTCTAAAAGTTCTTAGCACTACTGTCTTCAAAAGACCCGTGTTTGCTGTTTGAGACCATAAGCAAAGTATGGGATATTCCATTTTCGACCTACCCATACCTCCTTTCTCGTGTCTAGATAAACTGACACCCTTTCCCCCCATTTCTCTTATGACATTCTCATTATATTCTCATTATCTTCTGAATGTTTTCTCTCGTCTAATGCTTTCTGTTACAAAGCAGACTGAACATGATGCCTAAATTCCTGCTGAACAAGAGAAAGATTCTTCCCTTTGCCACAGGACCATGAGATAATGCCCTGGCTTTGGCCTACTCAGAGCAGCCCAAGGGATGACATCATAGAAGAATTTTTTACATCGAATGTTTAGGACCACTCTGCATGAGTTTTCTTCTGCTGGTGTCTTTTAAATAGGAGTTGGCAGAGTCAGGCTTTTCTTCCCTCTCTCCCCATCACATCTGAAATAGACAACTCAGTCACCACCAGTTCTGTGGTAAAGAAGTCGCAGAAAACTCCAGCTCTTGGTGAAAACGTGTCCTGCATAATTCATTTCTCTGACATACCCTAGAACTCCTTTCCTGCTGTCTTTTCATTTCCAAGAGAGGAGAGGGGACTACTGTGATGCCCTGGGCTCTATTTCAGCATTTACCAGGAAAAATTATACTTCTATGCTTTGAGCATTAATTACATGCTTTTCTTGACATACTACTTGCTCCCTGTGCCCAAGTAGAGAAAGTTTCCTCCAGAACACTTTGTCCTTTCTATTTCCCACAAACACTCATTATAATGTATATTTGAGTGTTCTTTAAAAACCCTCGGTGAGCATTTCATATGCAGCCAGCTTCACAGCTCTCATTTCATCGTGCTTTATGGAGGCATAGGCAATCATTTTTTGAGTCTTGGTCTTGTCCTCCCAGATGAATTATTTGCAGTTAACACTGACCTACCCTCTGATCCCCTAAACCATTCCAGGGCATGGATTCAGCTTTTTGACTGGTTTGGGACAGAGTTCTCAGATGGAGACACAGCTTTTGGCCTGCTTTGGTCTGCCCGTGTGGACAGTATTGCAATTACCCACACTTCCCAGCGGCCGTTTCTTCATTACTGAAAGCTGGCCTTGACTGTTTCAGGAGCAGAATTCAATTTGCAGTTCCCCCAGTAACGTGCTGTGATTCATTCGGGGGCAAATCTGGATTGGACCGAGTCCAAGTATCTCTTTTGTGAGACAGAAGGGAAGTATAAGTAGATACTATAGTCACCCAGACGCATCAGCCAGGAATTCATGAAGTGATTCATAAATCGCTATAAAGACCACTAAAGTCTACTGAAATGGAGCGCTGTCTGGCTACACAAAGTGGGGTATTATCATTGGGGGCGTTTTTTAGATGTTAAATCAGATGTGAAATCCTTAAAACTGTGCTTTTTCTTTTTAGGTTTTGAAAAGGATTCCTTTATTCTCCCTCTGCAGTTGGCCGAGTGCTAAAGCCATTTTTCATTGATTAGTTTTCACAAATGAATTTTCAAACCACCACAGATGATACCACACAGTTCTTTTGGGGAATAAAAAACACCTTCCCCAACCCACCATAGACCAGTTTGTATCCATTATTTCTACTCTCTGGCAGCAAATCAATAATATTTTTTGTGTGTGAATACAATGAAACAAGCTGTTCTAATGCATTCTTCCTACTTTGAGAGGTCTGTAGCCCATGTGGAAAGAAGAGGGGACGGGGGAACTACTCAAAGCTCTTATCAACCAACATTGAATCTAGTTGATCTTGTAAAACGTGTTGCCTCTTTTCAAAGTGTTAACCCCCAAAGCAGTGCTCACACATACAATCCCACATTGCTTGATAGATCTGCTTCATATAGGCACAAAATGAAAGATAAGAAATAGTATGACATGAGCTATTCATCTCATATCTAATAGTCTCTTAATAAGTTTTGTTTGAAGAAATAAAATTGCAAGGTAATATAGAAATGCTTTGAGCTTATAGATAGCAAAAGAGCTCCACCTGAATGGAGTTAACAACCAAAGGTGTAAGCCCAGCTTGGGCATGAAGGACCCCAGTTCAGGCTTGAGCAAGTTCACCATACTAACTGGGCAACATCTCCTGTTACCAGATTTCTCGTAGGTGGTAGGTTGCTGGTATCCCTATTGCCACCAGCTCCTGATGAGGATCAAAATCTCAGATGTCCTTACGAGTCCTCTCCTGTTTCTCCCTCACCTTACCACTCTGCCATGCTTTGCATCCCCACCAGAGCATGTTTTACCTTTTTGGCATAAAGGGTGTCTGGAGAACTAGCTGTGTGACTTTGGGTAAATCATTTCATCTCTCTGGGCCTCCCTTTTTTCTTCCAAATATGGTGATGCTCGGTGCCCCTCCAAGATAGGTCATTCTGTGACAGTATAAATTGTGAACTACAGGAAACTCCATTGGGAAACCCAGTACCAAGAAATGAGACTCTTACATGAGACCACAACTAACTGCTCCTAGAACCAAAAAAATTATACTGGCGTGAAGTAAATGCCTCGCTTTCTTTAAGGCTTAGTTTCTGTAAATGAATGGTCATAGGGGAAAAAAAAGAGTCCTAAATTTTTTTATTTTAAAATCCTCATAGGTGTTTCAGAGCTGACATCACAATCTTATATGGTTCTCAAGCCCTTGCTGCATGTGAATGTCATGATGCCTTATGTTTACATTATATTGATTACCCAAGAAGTGCCAGACACTGATCGTCTGAAGTACTTTGATATCCTTGACCACTCTATTTTAAGTTGGCCACATTCCACACCCACCCCATCCCCTTCCATTTTACATTTTTCTCCGTAGCACTCATCACCTCTAGCCCAGTACATAGTCTACTAACTTATATTCATTGCTGCCTCCCCTCAGTAAAATGAGTGCCACAAAGACAGGCTATGTGTCATTTGCTGCTCTATCCCTAGTGCTTAGAACAGTGTGTGCACCTGGTCAGTGCTTAATAAATATCTCTTGACTCAATAAAGGAATATATCTCAGACTTTACAACCCCTGTGAGAGTTGAGATTACCTTTATTTTGCAGCTGAAGAAGTTGAGGCTGAGATAAGTTAGGGAATTTACTCAAGATTACCCAGCTAGCAAGGGACAGAGCCAGGATCCACTCCCAGGTGGGTCTGACTTCTTGATTGTCCATCTAGCCGCCCACCTCAATTTCCTCCTATTCTCAGTTTTCCTGCACGCAAATTTCACCAGTTCTGAGTGTCTTGGCTGGGACCTTCTGTTCTGTGACTCAGTCAAAGAACAAGTACTGCATTTGGAAGAACGGTGGTTTCTGTGATTCTGACCCACCTCCCTGCAAGGTTGGGAAGCTCAATGATAACAGAGGGTTGGAGGAGCGGAGGAGGGCACAGAAGGACAGAGCGTGGCCAAGGAAATGCCCCCAAATAATTGGGCATTTTCTAAGGTGTTTACATATAAATATTTGCAGAAACCTTTGTAATTTTCTTTTTTTGAAAAGTGACTTTTACTAGCCCTTGAAACCTGTTTCCCACTGTTTTTTTTTTTTTTTCTTTTGGCAAATCATTGCTCATGCTAAGGTTATACAAACTCCACTAAATGAGTGGAAAAGGTTGACTCAATTCTCTGGGTTGCTTTCCTGTGATCTGTTTCTGGTAAGCTTTGAATTTTTTTTTCCTAGTCTGTCCTGTGCATATTTACATAACAATCATCTTTGTTTCAAAGAACTATAAAAGGCCAAAGAAGAGATTGTTAAACTCTGTTGACTGAAATCTGTGAAATGTCAGTTTGGGGACAGGGTGGGACCTGGAAAAGATTTCAGGAGTGTTCTCTTCTGGCTCTCAGATACTTCTCTCACTAAGAATGAATTAGAATGTCGTCTTGGCCTGATGTAATTGGGGAAAAAGGTATTCTATAGGAGACACATTTTTAAATGACTACAACTATACTCAGCATCAAAAGCTTTTAAGTCACCTTTTGGTTTAAAAAAAAAACTCAACTCTTTTTTGGCAGAATATTCAGACTGCCTTCATTTGGGGGGGGAGGTATTTGTGTGCATCTGTGTGTGTCTGATGGTTGTGTGTGTTTTGAAGAAACAGGGCTGTAGAGTAGGTGGGGACGCTTAGGAAATGGAATTCTGAGGACCCCAACCCAACTTCAGTAATAATCGGAACGATTTATGCCTTGCACAATAAGCTTCTATATAAGTATGCATGTTTTGTTGTCATTTCTGTACAAAATGGCCCCAGACTACTTAGTTTCTCGAGTTCTTCTGGCTTTTTAAACGGCTGTCCTGGCATCTCTCTTGCTATGAGTTGTCAGTGATTATTTGTGGTTGCTCCCACAAGCCTTGCCTCTAAGAGTAGGATTCTCTTCCACCTTCTCTACTTCTTCCTCACCCTTTTACCCCATATTTCAGTTTGTTATTTCTACTCTATTGTGAACTGGTTAACAAATAAGCAAGTTTATAAAAGTGAAATTTAAATTAATAGGAAATTTTGAGAGTCTTTCCAATAAAATATCATGTAGTGTTTTCAGGCAATAACAAAAATTTTATGTGTTGTACTTGAAAATCCATCACATTTATACACTCATTTCTTTGCTGGAATTTTTAGTTCTAAATTCTTATGTATTTCCTTGTTCCTAGAAATTGTCTGGATAATTGAGATCACTTCTTGTCATTTTTTAGCTTTTCTTTATACATGTTAAAGTTAAAATTTTTATACTAATTCTTTCTTTCCCAAATCAAAGCTACATTAAAATGTCCCTTTATTTCACTTAGAATAATTTATATTTAAATCTTTATTAATACTTCATATGGGTGACACTATATTTTGAAATTTTATTAACTTTATGCCATGTAGTCCCATTTATTTGAATAAAATGGAGAAAAATCCTGTCTGAATTTGCAAAAATGAAAATGTATAGTCAGTTGAAGGCTTAGTAGGTATTATTTTATACCTCCTAGTTCCTTGAGATAAGCAGTGCTAAAACCTACCGCATTTGTTTCTTTACTCAACCATACTACCATATTAAGTAATACTTGGTAGCCAAGAGAACATAGCCAGGGTTTGGAACTGGCTTGAATGAACACATAAGAATGATTGGTAATTAGCACATAATTATGTAGACTATTTGTAGATGTGGACTCTACATTACAGATGACTCTTGGTTTAACACTCTCTCTTTTTTATAGCTAGAAAGCACAATTCACCTTATAACCATAGAATCCAAAATCATAAAAATATAAGGTTTTATATAAGAGTCTTTGCTTCCTGCCCCTTCCCATCCAGCTTTTCTACTCTTTGTTAAACCCTTAATGAGGAGCCGGACTTATTGGGCAGGGGTAGAGGAGAGGTGAGGGTGGGGGTGGGAATGGAGTAGGAAACCAAATTGTTTTTCATCACACCGATTACATCAGGGTGATGCTTCCTAAATACTGCCCACTAGCCCCATCACACATCTCTCTACCCACTCAGGCCTTGACAGAAAGAAAAGGTGGCAGGAGTACCAGAAGAAAAGCCTGGCAAGCCATCCAGAGTATTTTGAGTCTTTCAATACCAAAGGGGGAAAGAGAATAGGGAGCCAGTTCAGGACATTGCTCCTTTGTCCAAAAAGCACAATGGAAAAGCCAACAAGGGCTGTTGAGCAGTGACATACGTCACCTCACAATTCAGATCCTCCCCTCCATCCCTGAGGACCTTTAAGGCCCAGGCATCGCGCCCAGGATTCCGGTGCTGGGCGGCGTGCGGACTCCTTCGAGCCCTGCAGCCTGCGATTCCATGACTGCTTGTCCCTCGCGCACAGCCTCGGAGCAGCTTGTGAGACGCATTAAGGACATGTTCCCCAAGAAAATAGTCTCCATATGAGGAATCCTGGCATATGAGTTTTACTAGATGTTCTCAGGGCAGTGCCAGGATTTGTTTTCTGTGTTTTCTCTTAAGGCTATTCAGCACATCTTTTCAGGATAATTCTAATTATCAAGATGATATGCTTGGAAAAAATATATTTCCTGGTACTGGACCTTCAGTTGCTATTCTCTTTCAGGAGAGTGGGTTGTAAACTCTTGCTTAGGCAGGCATCGTAACTCAGCTGGTTTGTTTACACCTCCCCTAACGTCTTTTCTCTAGAGGTTAACTAGTCCTAATTACCCCTTCTGTGTTCCTATATCACCTTCGTACATAGCCTCATCATACTTTAGCAGGGGAAAAAACAGAAAGAATATGGGATTTTGTCCCATCATTTCTTACTGCTGCAATAAAAATTTTATTCTCAGCCTTATTAAATATTATGGTTCAGAATGTTTCAAATTACTTTATAAACTTGATTGGTTCATCCTCCCTTTTTAGCATCTATGGCCCAACACAAATCCAAGCAAAGTGAAGTAACTTGTTCTCATGAAACAAGTGATGTAACCAGATGGTAACCTATAGGTGTCAGTGCAAAACAAAGACTGTCTTTCTACACAGTGTGAGGAACAGCCAGTTGAAAGTTTTCAACTTAGTGGACCTTTTCTAGAGGAGACTAAACAATTCATTACTAATGTCGTTTTCCCCAAATTTATCTTGCTGATCCATTTCACTGCATCAACAGATTCCTTTCTCCCTTCTCCACCACACTTTCCCCAGCCTTGCACCTAAATGGAAAATTGAGCATCATTTTGATATTCTGTGGACATTGTCAAACTTTAACATTGTTCTCACAAGTATTCCTTCCCTTCAATGTTAGCAAGTATAAACTCTCATTATAAACTTAGTCAGATCCTATGCATTCTCCTCTGTAATTCTGAGATCACTGTGCAGTCATCCATGTTATATCCCAGGTTACTTGATGTCACCTTATTTAAACAGCAATATCCCCCTCCCCACACACACAACCTGAAACAACCAATAGTCTATTGTAACTGGCACACGTGACTGCAAAGATAATTCCACATTGTGTTGTGTTTCTGTTACACCCTTGGGAATGTTCTTTGCCAAGCACAGAACCCACTCAGATCTCTTGGGTTCTGGGTTTCAAACCACACTTGACCTTTGAGGTTTAAGTTAATTTATTCTTGGCCAGAGAAAATGCATTGTTTAAGGAGAATCAGATTAGAGAGGTTTATAATAAAGACTTGTAGCACTTCTTGGACATCAGATATGTCTTACAAAACAAAATGTTTATGAGCTAAGTGTAAATGAATCAGAAACATACGGATCAAATTCCCCTAAAATGCAAACGGATTTAAAACTTAGCAGAAAAAGTGCCCAGCAAAATGTACTTTGAATTTCACCAAAACCAGAGTATTTGAAATACAGCTTAACAAGTTTTGACAAACTCAGACTGCGACTAGGTTTTCCATTGTCCTAGTCTCTTTTTTCCCCCTCAATATCTTAATTGAGATTTGAGTGGTTAGAAATGGGAAAGAAAAGTCCTAAAGGTTTTTAAAGGACTTATGGTCAGGCCTTTTTATAGCCAGAATGGGAAGTCAGCATTTGGCTTTGCAGGGTTTGTCTTTGTTCCTGCTATTTTATGTCCCTTATGTTTCCTTTGTGATTGTGTTCTCAGGTTTGCACCTTCTGCTCCCTCTCCTCACCACATCAGCCCCCGGAGAGCTCCAGCCCCTTCTTCAATAATGCAGAGGACACAGCCCCCTCGTACCCAGCAGCCACCAGGACCACACCTGAAGTCCTATCCGCCAGAAACAAACTCTTTTCAACCAAATGGTATCCATGTCCATGGTGAGAAAATGACAGTCCCTTGAGTTTTAAAAAGTTATGTTGTGCTGTTGTTTTAACCAAGTGCCTTAGTTACCAGTTGTGGATTTCAGATGTTCTCTTACATACCAGACTTAGAATTTTATGCCTTTCCTCTAGAATGTCAAACTTAATAGGCATGAACTCTGTAGTATTTTCCTGGCTTTAGCCTTAAGCTGGAATGTCCTCTGGTGTCCCAAACTGTCAGCCGAAGACAATGATCCATTAGTTGACCCGGCACCCTAACTCCTCATGGACAGGCCCTAGCAACATTATCTTATTTCCTAAACAATAAGCTGCTGTGTAAAAGGGAGTACCAGGAGTCCTCTTGCCCACACACGCCTCTCCTCTCATACGCCTTTGCTGCCATTGCCATATGTCCCAATCTTCTCCGTCCTTCATGGCCCAAGTGAAATGTCACCTCCTCTGTGAAGCCTTCCCTGATCCCCCAAGCTGGACATAAACTCACCTGGCTCTAAACTCTGATTGTATATCACCTTTATTTCTCTGATAGGACTTACTGGTCACTCTAACTTGTAATGTATTTATCTGTGAGTAAAGCTTATCATCATTATTATTCTGTAAGCCCCTTTCTAAGGTCAGAATGTTCTTATCCGTCATTGTATCTCTCGGAAAATTTAGCACAGTCCTTCACATGTAGTAAAGACTCAGTAGATACATGTTAGGTAAATGGAGGAAGGGAGGGAAGAGAAAACTCTTTGACAAGAGTTTTCAAAATGTGCAGATGTCTTTATGTTTAACTCAGAACATGCATGGAGAACCAAAGTCTGGCTTGATTTCCTTTTCTTTATTAAGAATTTCTTAAACCAAGTTTTTTCTGATTCAGGTAAATATCTTAGTGAACATCCATAAAAAGTTGAATAGCAAAATTATATAGACTGAAACTGCACATAGCCATTTAATTTCTGAGGGTAGACAGACCTTGTATATAAGCAGAAGGGTTATTGCTCATTAAAACTGAGTGTTTTAGCTTTGAGAAATATGACTCCTCTCCATCAGCCTCTTGCTAATTCCTGAATTTGTTCTATATGACTTATTACTTGAAATTAATGGATAGCAGACCCCAAACAAGTATCAGTCAATATCCAAACCAAATGTGAATAAGTTGAATAATTTCCCAAGATGGTAGAGTCAGGCAGTACCATGGAGCTAGGCTTGGATAATGACTTTAAAAGGAAGGGCCCGGGCAGCCCAAGATGAGGCAATCCAAAGCAGTGGCACACTGTAGGAAGGGGAAGTCCTTCCACCATTCTCTGGCAATTTTTACCTTCTTTAGTCTGGTGAATAATTGCTTTTCAAGCTTTAGTTATTTGTTACTCTACCAACAAATATTTCTTGAGTGCCTATTATATGGAAGGCACAGTATGTGTAAGGAAGACAAATAGAGCACTGTCCCTCATGGGGGTCTCCCAGCCTGGTGGAGGAACTCATCTCATGTGGGGGCCATCCAGGTAAGAGCATGGGCTGCGTGGAATAGGTCACCGATTCTAAGAGGCACATTTTTTTCCCTCACACACATTTTAACGTCTGTGAAATCCAGACATGCCTCAGTCAGTGGCATCTTCTAATTGGTAGTGATTTCACTTTCTGGTGTTACGTAAAATAAAGGTGCATCTCATAATCAATGTGGTCATAGTTTCAATGAAATGTGATATAACACTTTGACTACAACTTTGAAAAAAAATTTAATTTAAAAATTAACCTAGGTGTAGGAAAAAAATTGGAAGGAAATTACTCAAAATATTAAGTGTTTTTTTAAAAAATCAGGGTGATAGGGAAATGGATGATTTCTTCTTTATTCTGCCTTCTAAAGAAATGAAAAAACATCCTTGGAATTAAACCAATTTGAATGCAAATAGCAGTCTACTATGAACTGAGTGACTCTGGGAAGATAACTGAGCCTTAGTTTACATTTGTTGGATGAAGAAGATTCTTACCTACCTTCTCTTACGGTTCATTAGGAGAATTCAACAAGAAAAGCACCTGGAATAGAGTAAGAGCTTTATTAACTTAACGTTACTCCTTCTACTCTCTTTCTTTACTTTATTAGACTCTTCTAGAATATTGATAATGTTTGGATCCCTAGGGCAAGCATGATACTTGTTGTAAAATAGACGTTTAGTAAATATTTACTGAATAAGTGATTGACACTCGCTCTTTCAACAATTGAATAATAAGAGGACACTGAAAATAGGATCTAGCTTATCATTTTGCCCTGCCTCTTATGAAAAGACTTTCACATTTCTCTTTTTTTATTGAATTATGAATACCTAGTCAGCTTGAAGTTGGGAATTATTTACTTTCACTTTTTAATTGTTTAAAAATTCCCAAAGCCATTGAGAAACCTGTTAATAGCAGGCTTAAAAATAAGTCAGTATATTTACATACCAAGTCTTATAAAAGATCAGGCTTTAGTCTCACAAGTTGGAAAATCATAACTTTCCATAGCAGATAGGCACGTGGCTCTAGACTGAACTTGCAGAGGGAGTGCTCCACCCACCATTCATTAGCCACTAGGCCACTGCTGGGAATTAAGAGGTAGGAATCTGGATGCAGCCTTGCTCGCTCCTGCAAGCATTTTTCCAAAAATGTTCTTCTGAAACTTTCTGGGCACATTTCTCTTCTTCTACTCTTTAGGTTACGGACTTTATCTAGTAGTTAACAAGTGGTTAATACAGTGCTAGGAGGGAGTAGCACAGAGACCTTGTTAATGGGTTGCCATTTCTGGCCATGCCTTCCAGCTTCCCCACCCCCTAGATGGCTCCCTCGTCTGTCTGCTCATTGTCTGCTTGCTGTATCTGCTCATTGTGTCTGCTCCTTGTGTCTGCTCGTTGCATCAGCTTGTTGCATCAGCTCATTGCATCAACTCATCTTCTTTAGAAGGCACCAGGAACCAAACCCAGGACCTCCCTTGTGGGAGGCGGGCATTCAACTGCTTGAGCCACATCTGCTTCCCTTTTCAGCTTTGTTGGACTAGTTTTCTGGATGGAGATATACAGCATCCTGGTAACAGATAGCTTCATCCTGTAATAAAACTAGATTTTTTAAGCCCCAAGCAGTGTCAAGGCTGCTCATGTGATAACTACAGTGAATGTTTGTTCTCTCTTTCAAGAAATTCATGGCTTTAACGAGTATCATCGCCCTCATTCTTTTTATACTCTCTGCAGTAGGTAGAGGTCAGGAAGAAATGTCATTGCTGTATTTTTAGAGATGGAAACTGAGACATATAAGAATATAAAATATATAGGCATTGCTGCCTTAGCAAAATACACAGGCACCTTTAAGAAGAGGTCAAGATTTCCAAACCACATTCTTAACATGTTTTCTCAGTCAAAGACATACCAGATAAATGTGTGTATATATTTTTCAGAGAGGAAATAT
>PVKH010030765.1:0-12432 GCA_004027955.1 Chaetophractus vellerosus
AATCGAATTCATCCCATAAGAAAGGGCCCTCCCCACTAACTCTCCTTTTCCATACCTACTGACATCTCCTTCCTCCCAACATCTCTACCTCTATTATTGGTCCCACCACCCTTGGAGGAACGATGGTTAGAACCAAGACCGTAACTCATCCTGTGACAGTGGCAAAGGAGCCAGCAGGAATAATGAGCCCCTCATGCTTGTATGGCATATGTGTGTCTATTTTGGTCAAGTATCCGTTCAGAGCTTTTGCCCTATTATTAATTGGATGTTTTTGTTTGTTATTGAGTTTTTATATTTCTTTGCTTATTTTTTATATTTCTTTGCATATTTATCAGATGTTCTGCAACTATTTTCTCCCAATTTTGGTTTATCGTCATTCTCTTAAAAGTGCCTTCCACAGAGCAGACATTTTTAATTTTTTATTTTAATAAGCCCAACTTACTTTTAAAAAAAAGAAATAATGAGCACCAATCTGTTAAGATATCAGGACTCCCTGTTCCACAGCCCCTTCACTGGCCTCCACAACTGAGTTTGGTTTATAAGAGACAAAGCTAACTAACTTTCAATCAGGGTCCATTTCAAATATCAGACCAAGATCATCTAGACTTAAAGCATTTAAAAGCCAAGATTCAGGAGTTGAGAGAAAATGAGCTTTGTCAAAGATTTCTGAAGGAAGTTGTGATCCTTACACAAATGGGCAGAGCATCTTCCTGGATCAGCAGATTCCAGAGTCTCACTATGGACTATGCTTCCACTCCTGGCACCAACACTTATTAGCCGTGTGAGCTCAGGTAAGACGTTTAAGTTTTCCTTGCCTCAATGTCCTTATTTTCAAAATGAAAATAACATAAAGCATTTTAATGGGGTTATTGAAGAATCAGAGGAGTCACAGTCTATAAAGATTTTAGAACAGTGACTGGTTGTGAACAGGTGCTGGCTTAATTTCTGGTTTCCCCAGAAGCAGAACATGAGGCAAGGATTTGGTAGGTAACCCAGGAAATACCAGTAGGAGAGGGAGGAATTGA
Organism: Chaetophractus vellerosus; assembly: GCA_004027955.1. Classification (NCBI taxonomy): domain Eukaryota; kingdom Metazoa; phylum Chordata; class Mammalia; order Cingulata; family Chlamyphoridae; genus Chaetophractus; species Chaetophractus vellerosus. The sequence continues at coordinate 1,026 of PVKH010030765.1, forward strand.
GGAAGGGAAAGGAGGAAACCCAGGAAAGGGGTTAAGTTAACAAGCCAATTGCCACTGTTTGTAAGTAGAACCTAATCTCACTGGGGAACTCTGGGTGTAGGGAGGAGTACCCAGCTCAGAGACACACGAAAGAAGGGCAAGGAAGCTGGAGTATTTATATACTGACTCTGGTCAGTCAGGGACTGAAGGCTGCTCCTAGGGGTGTTAATTCTCTGGCACTTCCAGCCTGCTCCAGCTGCCAGAAAAAGCCTTCAAGCAGTTGGAAGCCGGTCTGGCTAATACCTTAAATGGCAGGGCCCAAGGGGATATGGTGGGGGAACAGTTTCTGCTGCAGTGCTCAATAAATATGTATCATCATCACCACCAGCGATGTCCAAATGCAAAACAGGTGAAAACAGCTGTTCTGGCTGAAGCTGGTAGAAAAGAATGGGATTGGTGAGTCCAGGATTTGGCCCTGGGGGCATAGTCTTCTTCTCGCAGTGACCTGTCACCTCTACTGAACCCTAGGGATCCACAGAGCAGTTTGTGGAACACAGTCCACGGTGCATACTACTGTGAGTGGTTTAATCAAGTTTAAAATCCATTTCCTGCCCTCATGGAACTGCAGCTTAGTTTCAGAGGCAAAATGTGAAGCATAGCACGATAACGCCAGCAGCAATGGAAGTTAGGACTTGCAACTGTCAGGCAAGCGGAGCAGACAAGAAGTGCACAAGTTGTTTGGAGGAATGAGATTGCCACATGCTGGGAAGGCCAGAATAGGTTCCATTGAGTAAGCAGGATGATGCTTGCCTAAGAGTTTCTCTGATTCAGATGTTGGCTGTCAATGTGGAAGGCTTGGGGACTGGGACTGCTATTCTGGTTATTCGGGAATATGTGAAGTGCTTTATGTTAGTGGCTATATCATCCTCCTAAAGCCACCAATCCTGGGGTGGGGGGGGGAGCAGACTCAGTTTTCACTCACTCTCTTGACCCTTGTGTTATGGGTTGAATTGTGTCCTCCCAAAAAGATATGTTGAAATCCTAATTGACAATACCTCAAAATGTGACCTTATTTAGAGATTGAGTAATTGCAGATATCATTAGTTAAGATGAAGGGTGGGACCTTAATCCAATATGATTGGTCCTAATAAGGAGAGAAGAAACACACAGGGGAGAAGGCCATGTGAAGATGGAGGCAGAGACTGGAGTTATGCAGCTACCAGCCATGGGATGCCAAAGTTTGCCGGCAACCACCAGAAGGAAAAAAGAGGCAAGGAACGGTTCTTCCCCAGAGCCATTGGAGCTAGTGCTGCAAACACCTTGATTTCTGACTTCCAGCCTCCAGAACTGTGAGAGAAAATTTTCTTTTGTTTTAAACCACTGTACTTTGCTATAAGCAGCCCCAGGAAATTAATATACCCTGTCCTGACATTCCACCTTAAACATCCTCTCTCCTGTCAAAATAATGGGTTATCATCAACCCTGTGAAGTAGATATTTTACCCCTATTTTACAGATGAGGAGATTGAGAATTAAAGGAAACCCCAAAGTTTCACACCTCAGCTAGGATTTGAACCCTGGTTTATCTGATTTCAAAGCCAAACCAAATCACTATGCTTTGATCCCTCCAGTTCTAGTAAAGAAAAAAAAAGGAACTCTTTTAATTACTTTAAATTTGGGATTATCCAATTAGATTCTACAGATTGATCCAAAGCACTTATATTTAAAGGATGTTTAGACTCTCTCAGCATCAACACAGCTAAGGGGACTATTTCTAAGTCTACTTATATCCCAGCAGCTGCTGCAAGCTTATGAAAAACAAATTCGGAAAGGACAACAGAGAATGGATTGAAAGCCACTTGAATGCCAGCTTCCTGGCCTTGGTCAACAGATGGTGCATTTGTGGCATTCTTGGATCTCTGAGAGTGAAAGAATTTCTTAAGATCTGAGTTCAGCTCCATTTCTTCAAAACTGCAAGGCTCATTCAGCTAGCACTTAACATTCCATCTGTTACCTTTTGACAGTTATTTTTTTTAAATCAAAAGTACTCATTACCTGAAGCTTCCTTTCACTGTAATAGATGTGTTAAAGATACCATTCATTCAGGTATTCATTCACTCATTCATTCATTCATAAGATAGCTTAGAGAAGTAAAGAGGGTAAAATATTAGCCTTGATCTACTGCTCCTTAGGGAGATGATCAATAATGCCCCCTTAATTTGATCTTTCCAAATGTAGTCAGAGTCCTGGTGGAAAAGTTTCTGCAAGATTCTGAAGCAGATTGCAGGCAGGGAGTATGTAGGTTTTGCTCAGTGTTCCATCCTAGTGATGGCTCACCCGTTCGGAGGCCAGAGACCCTTTCCATTTCATCAGCAAGTAATTCCATAACTGGAGCACTGAAAGTCCTTGGGTAAATCACAAGATGACAAAAGGAATCAAATACGAAAAGATGTCTGTGTAGGATGTTTTTCAAATACTGCAGAAATCTTTTTGGATATTCTGGACTCAGTGAGACACCGGCCTCTTTGGGGCCACCTGGATATGTGGACAATTCATTCCGAGTTTAGAACTATATCAGCTGGGAGGAGCTTGGAAGCTAATGTTGAAAATTTAAGGCTAACTCCCCAAGGGACAGCATTTAGCGTTAACTGCCTGGTGATGACATTGTGTATATCCTTTTCCAGAAGGATGTACACAATGATCATTCCTTGAACTCTCAATGACAATAATAACAATAACAATCACTACATATTTGCTGTGTGCTAGTCACTGTTCTGATTTTTGTTTGTTTGTTTTACATGTATTAAATCATTTAGTACCACAATAGCCTTATGTAGTCATTATTATTATCGACATTTCACAAATACATTAGCTGAGGCATAGAATTCAAGTTACTTGCCCAAGATCACATAGCTCATAAGTGGTAGGATTTATATTCAGGCAGTCTGTGTTAGTTATCTATTGCTCTATTACAAATTACCCCGCAATGCAGTGACTTTAAAACAACTTTATCAACTCACAGTTTCTGTGGTTCAAGAAGAATCCAGGTGTAGCTTAACTGAGTCCTCTGGCTCAGGGTCTCTCATGGGGCTGATCATCTCAAGGCTCGATGGAGGAAGGATCTAGAGCCAAGTTCACTCACACATGTATTGGTAGGATTCAATTCCTCGTAGTTTGTTGGATGGAGGGCCTCAGCTCCTGTCTGGCTATTGGACAAAGACCACCCTCAGTTTCTTGCCACATGGGCCCCTCCATAGGGCAGCTCAAACATGGCAGCTTGCATCATCAGAACAAGCAAGATAGAAGGTTCAGAAAGGAAGAGTACTCACAAGATGGAAGTCACAGATTTTATACTCTAATCTCAGAAGCAATAGTCTATCACCTTGCCATCACCCTTTAGAAGTCAGTCACTAGACCAGGCCCACACTTAAGGGGAGGAGGTTACATAATGGGTGTGAACACCAGAAGGTGGAGCTCACTAGGCGCCATCTTAGAGGCTGCCTACCTTACGGTCTGACTGTAGAGTCCAGGCCTTGACCAAGAGAGGAGATGTGTCACACATCTTCCCTATGGCTAAATATGGAAGAACAAAACCCATTTCAACAAACAGTGCAGGGATGGGGAAGCTCTAGCCCCAAAAACAGCTCCAGTCAGGACCAAAAGTTTTAGATCATTTGAACCTGAGGAATTACATTGCCCTGCCAGGCAAACTATGAGAACTTTGCCATTCAGCTCTAAGGATAAGAAAATGAAGAGTTCTGAATAATAATTATTGCCCTAATTAATATTTTTTAAATAGTGATAGGAACAGTTTAACTCTTTAACACTCTTCCTTCTTCCTCTCTCCTCATGTCCCTTGCCTTTCCCTCCATAATTATATGTATCTCTCTGTGGCAATCTCTCTGCTTTTATTCCATGACTCTCTCCATTTTCCCATCTACCCATCCAACATACTCTTCCTACCTTCTTCTTAGTTTGTACTTTTCCTTAGTCTTTCTCAGATCCTTGGTTGCCTTTTAAATTTTAATCTATAAAAAAGTTGATCAGCCAAATTCACAATAAGGCACCGTGATTGTATCAACTTGGCTAGACTGTAATATCCAATTAATTAATGAAATACTAACCTCGGTGTTGCTGTGAAGGTGTTTTTGTAGATGTGGTTAATAGCCACAATCAGTTGACCTTATAAGAAGGAGATTATCCTGGGAAATCTGGGTGGGCTTTATCCAATCAGTTGAAAGTCCTTAAGAACAGAACCGAGGTTTCCTTGAAGAAGGAGAAATTACCCCGTGTGGACTAGAGCTCCTACTTGAGAGTTTCCAGCCTGCCCTTCCTGACAGCCTACTCTACACATTTCAGTTGTGCCTAGTCAGCCCACACAATTGCATAAACCAAATTCCTTGCATTAAATCTATATATATCCTACTTGTCCCATTTCCCTTGTGGAAATATGACTGATATAGATGGACATATCCAATCGTTCTGATAGTGGTATTTATGGTGGGTAGGAGAGAAGGGAATTTTCATTTTAGAAGATCAATTGAATAGCTCGAAGAAATGAGTTTTCAGAGGCATTTTCTTTTCTAGGTAAGAATTCCAGATGTCCTTCAAGTTATGCCATGCTGGCCACCTCCACTTTGGCCTGAATTGGGCCTTGATAAAATCTTTTTCAGTCTTTCTCTGACATTCTTCTCTGTCCGATCAAACTTGTCCTACTTTCCATTCGCTTAGGGAACTACTCACTAACAGATTGCTCTATTATTCCATTTTATTTGCATTTATGGCCCTAGTTCTGCATCTTGTACATTTATACCACTTAATAAAGTTTTATATAAATGATGATTGATACATTTGTATGTTAATAGGAATACTCAATGTCTTAACTCAAAACTAAGACTAACGATCAGGTTAATGCCCCAAATGAGATCAAAGGAAGACCTCTTCATGCTTTTTACTTCCTCCTATGACTCGGTTGCTGCCTACTTGGTCACCTGTAGTCATACTACATTTCCATATTTGTACCAGTGCTTGGTCATAGAATGATATTAAGTCATGCAAGGCTGCCTGCATCCAAGCCTTACAGACAGCAGAATGGTCTCAGAATGTGTTCTGAGGACCTCTAGGGGTCCCAAGATACTTTCAGGGGTCTTCCATGTCCCCCTACATGAGGTTGAATTTTCTTCCTATACTTCAATCAAAACAGCATATCACAGTGCTTACTACAACACAGATGAAACTTGAATATGTCATATTGAGTGAAACAAGTCAGACATATAGGATAAATATTGTATAATCTCACTTTTATGAAATAAGCACAATATGCAAATTCTTAGTCAGAAACCAGGTTACCAGAAGCCAGCTGGGGTTGGGGAATGAGGAGTAAACATTTCAATGGCATGGAATTTCTGATTGGGGTGATAGAAAAGTTTTGGCAATGGATGATGATGATGGAATCACACTGTGTGAATGTACTTAGTATCACTGATTAAATGGAGAATATTAGTTTGTATATAAGTTATGGGGGGGGGACCATAGAACTGTACAACAGAAAGAGCGAACTCTAATGTAAACTATGGACTAACATTAACATAACGTAATTATAATACTCTTGTTACATAATTGTAACAAAGGTTATCACTCATGTAAAACATTAATACTAGGGAAAACTATGTGTGAGAGAGGGAGTATATGGGAACTCTATACTTTCTGAATGATTTTTCTGTAAACTTATAACCACTCTAATAAAAAAAATCTCAATAGATTGAATGAAGAAGCAGATATGAGACCCCAGCTGTATTTTACTAAATAACCTATTAAAGAGATTAGAAAAAACGTGAAACAATGCCACTTTCCTCACTAACTGTAAAATAACATATTTCTTTTTCATAAAAAATACTACATGCAATGGGTTTATCATTTTTAAAATAAATTAATATTTAACTTATCTATAATTTATAATATGGTAAATAATGTTTCTCAATAATCTAAGACCAAGAGTTTGAAAAATCTCTGCTATCCATCATTGGTTTTGTTCCAGCCAGAACAGGAACAGTGTGCTCCTAGAGGTGACTGGCTGTCCCCAGAAACTGGGAACAATTGGGAAGGGCCATGGAGCTCCATGTCCTGTCCCTTTTGCTAGTGGGCAAATCCAAATTAGAGGCTATGTTTCATATTCCTTCTTAATCTTCTACAGAGCCCAGCAGGTCCGTGAGCACACTATACACACTTTATAAATATTGACTGGCTGATTTTCATCTGCAATTGTGCAAAATGTATTCATTTAGAAAAAGGACCACATGTCTCAAGAAGCTTAATGTCAAACTCAAGAACTAACATCTGAGCCATTTGGGAGACACACTCACTCTCTGACCTGGCACTGCCCTGTTATAGCTGCTGTGAGAGTCCAAGGCATGAGTATAGAAACAGGAGAAAGGTCCGTTCACCACTCAGGAAGCCAGAACCGGATCTCTTGAGCCTGAAGACTTTCCTTGCAGCCACAAAGTCCAGCAGAATCTGAAGATTTCCATGGATCAGAGGAATTGGCAAGCAATAACATCTATTTTTACAGCACAGGATTTTAGAGGACCTATAGATGAGTGATATTATAGAACTTCTGGTTCACAGCCTGTATACATGCTGTATTCTAGTGGACTACTTAAGTCCAGACTCCGGGGTGGTTATGAGCACAGGCTCAACGCTCATCTCTGTAGCTCACTGGCATTGAGAACTTGAGCAAATTTCTTAAACTCTCCCAGCCCGTTTCCCTACCTGTAAACTTGGAATAATGGTAATACTGACCTGAAAAGGTTGTGGTGAAAATTAAATGCTGAAATGTATGCCAAGTGCTTAGCACAGGTGTCTGGCACAGCAAAAGATTTGGAAAAAAAAAAAGTGTTTACTACTGTTCTTATGTGTCTAATACTTCTTTGGGGCAGGAAGAATAGAGGGCCTGGAAAATGGGTTTTCCATCTTATTTGGTTTTTAATATGCTAAGCACTAGAGAGACCAGTTCTCACAATCTTTGCTGAGAATGGAAGGGGGTAATAGATTTTTGTCTTGCTTCTTTTTCATTCTCACCAAAAGTCAAAAGGTTGAGGAAAAGGAAAGGGAAAGAGGAAAATAAGGAAGGGAGGAGGGGAGAAGGAAGGGAGAAGGAGGAGAACAACTACTCCTTGACTAAAGAAAAGGTAGTTGCACTTTGACCTTCTGCTGCGTGTGAGTTTGGGACAATCCCCTTCAATCCAACACGATCCTGCTGGTGTTTGAACAGGAGCTTCCCTTGCTGGAGCAGAAAGGACACAGCACTGCCCGGGCAGCATGTTTGTTTGCCATGGGTCTTGGGGCTACTGGTTAAGTCCCAGCAGAGTTGGCTTTTAGGTCTGGAGCCAGGAAAACATGCTCCTTAATGCCCACATATTTTTAGTGTGACACATGGTTTGGAGGCTCCTCATACCGATTGCTGAGGCTGCCTGATTTATCTCCCTGGAAAGGTTGTCTTCATGAGATATTATTAGGGATGAATGCCTTGGGCAAAGTGCACCACTGAGGACAGCAGCCACCTAACCTCAAAGACTCCTCCCTTCACCGGCCCCTGCAAGCAGAGCTGTGTCAGCAGCCTCTGGAGGAAAGGACCTTTCTCAGGAAGGACGCTGTGACTCGCCTGGTGGATGCATCTGAGAATCAAAGGGCTAATTTCAGGAAATGATATGCTGTTTGTCTGGAGACGGGCTTGGGTGCTGCTTTTGTGTTCTACTGAAGGAACAGAAAGCAGCATGAAATCAGACTGGCTGGCTGGCTCTGGTACGTGTTTAAATTAAAACCAAAACAACCAAGAAAACACCCACCACTTCACCAATGGCCCACAGGTGGACCCTTATTTGGCAACACAGCTGGGAAATTAGAGCAGGGGCTTGGGGTAGGGGGTGCTGAAATGACATCAACGAGAATAATGTTTTTCTTCTGCTTATTTAGAAGAGGGCGGCAAAATAACAGGAAAGTTAGAAAGTAAGAGTGCCATGTCATAACTGAAAAGAAGCAGATAAGGAACCCATATTATTTCACTAGAAAAATAAAAGGTCAAGGAAAGGATGTAACAAAACTTTCTGTATGTATAACAAGCTGTTTTAGATTTCTATGGAAGACAAAAGAGAAGGAAGTAGGATTCTCCTCTATTGTTAGGAATTTGGGTTAGACCACAAGAACTCTGTTGCCAGAATTACACTGGGCAGAGGAACAGGGAAGATAAAGAATGGAACAAATGCTTCAATGAATCTTTAAAACAGGAGGGGTCCCCTTTGTGGTAGGGACAGCTCAGGGCCACCTTTCCGTTTTATGCAGTGAGTTGCAAATATTGTAATGCATTGTTTTCAACATTAGCTTTGAACCTAATGAAGCACTTCGGTTATTACCTCAGACAGCAATGAGACAATAACAGGGATTAAACATAGCTAGGGAAACCCATAAAAATATCAAGTAGAGAACAGTAAATTTGTCCTTGATGAATGAAAGATGTCTTTTCAGAAGCAAGGAATTATGAATAGGAAAACTTGGAAGATTGTGGGCTTGTGTGCACTCATTTTATTTTTCCAGGTGTATGTTCTTTTCTGTAATGTTTTTCTCCTCAATTTTAGGGTTCACTCAAGATTACGATTCACCGTTCCTGAGACTCACACTTCCGCATAACTAGATTCTGTCGCCCTCTGGTGGCACAAAACTAACCTAGCTTCTGATAAAGCATATCTATCCTCTGGGGTCCTTCAGATTTGAGTGGTAAATAGAGTTTCTATATGTAGCAAGTCCAAACACACAATTTTTTTACATAATTAAAAAACATTAAACACCTATCTATAGTTCCTGTTTAATTTCTTTTAAAGAATTCAAAAGCAATTGGGGATCTTAGAGAACCTAAGCAATATTCATTGTACTATTATATCGGAAAAGGTACTGTTATGTTACCGAGATTGATAGGATGTCTGATGAATAAATTTTTGCTGTAGATAGAAAAGGAAGAGCTCTGATTTATAAACAGATGATCTCAGTCAGGACAATCTTCATAAACCTACTTGAAATGGGCCTGAAAAGAAAAAAGAACAGAAATTACTGAAAATACACAGCAGAAGATAAGAAAAAATTGAATAATTGAATTTACTGTCACCACCTTGTTCTTGGAGTTCATTAGTTAATACTGATATCCTAAAATAAATTTCCTATATTTTTCTAAAGCTCCATTTAGCTTAGTTGCAACCCAAAGAGTCTCGACTAATACTCTACAGGAGTATTAGTATGTGATAAATAAAAAATGTTATCAACAGCAGCAACAGAAGCAGCAGCCTAAAAATACACTTAGCGAGAGTCAAAGCATGAGATTATTCACTTTATTAGACTAATAAAGCGAATTTAGAGTTTGCCCTTGCAGTGGACATCTGTCGGGTTATATGGCCCAACCCCCAATAGCACCTTATTAATCCTATTCACAGATAAGCTCTAAAGAGATGGATGGGACCCCGTAATATGTGCATCCACATAATAAAGACAATTAAAAACAATGAATGCATATTGACAAACACATGCGCAGATTATTAGGAACACCCTGGCAAGCATGGCAGAATCGAGCATCAAGGTTGACATGTTATGGGTGCAGCTTCCAGGACAGAGATGACTGCTCAGCCTCAAGCCTGGACTCCAGGCTGGAGCTATGACGGATCCATCTTTGGTCAGGGTCCCATCCATCTCTTTAGAGCTGTATCTGTGAATAGGATTAATAAGGTGCTATTGGGGGTTGGGCCATATAACCTGATAGATGTCCACTGCAAGGGCAAACTCTAAATTCGCTTTATTAGTCTAATAAAGCGAATAATCTCATGCTTCGACTCTCGCTAAGTGTATTTTTAGGCTGCTGCTTCTGTTGCTGCTGTTGATAACATTTTTTACTTATCACATTGAATTTAGGTGGCATGACTAAAGCCATATTATTCAGCTAATGTATTCTAACCCATGCCGCAGAAAGGTTTTATGGCTCTGTAAAGATATCTTATGAGGAATATGACATAATAAAGGATATTAATCTCTTAGATAAAAATACAATTGAGCCTTAAAAGTTTGCCATAAAACTCAATAATTAGAAAAAAGGTCAAATTTTAATAGAAGGATTTGAAACAGGAGCAAAGATCATCGATGAAGCACTCTTTTACTGCATTTTTATGTAAATTATTACTGTTTTACCAAATGTTTTAATGTTTCCAGTGTTTTAAAATTCATACATTACCTCCTCCAATATTTCATGTTATAGAATCATTAGTTGATGTCCATTTTATTAATTTGGGGGGAATGATTCATTTCTCAAGATCATAGAAAATCTCCTGAAGGAGCCTACACTATTTTTGTTTGATCCATCCATTGATCCATCCATCCATCCATTTGTTCATCAGATATATATTAAGCAAGTCTGTATATTGTGTATACAGGGTAGCAAAGGTGAATACGTTACAATATCCCTGTATTCAAGGAGCTCGCAATTTATTAGGGTCAATAAAACAACTACATGGATCAATACTATAGAGAATAGGCTGGAACGGGTACTTTAGAAGTTCATAGGATCAAAATTTCAGATGTTGAAAGGACCTTGGAAAATTACATAGTCCAACTTCTCTTACAGTGCATGAATACCCTATAGAATATCTGGTATCCAGGGTCTTTTCTTAACACTCTTTTAAAAGTATGAATGTATATGACAGAGTGTCTACAACCTAAGAAAACAGCCAGTCTTCATTTAAACAGTTCTAGTTGAGAGTAAGTTTCTCCAGATATTAAACAAAATTCTTCTTTTAATTCTTTACTTAGAAATATATTCAGACTATTTCTAAAATCTTTTTTTTCCCATGACAAGTATTCTAATACTGAACCCCTGACACCTAGGTTGTATGTTTTCTAGGAGAGTATCTGGAAATCCTTCTGCATTCTGATTTGCTTCATCTGGAGGGATTAAATTTGTATTGTCTTTCTTAAACAGGATGCCCAGATAGAACTTTATAGTTCAGATTGGATCTAGTCTATTCAGAGTGTAATAGGTCCACTCCATTTCTTAATATTTATTATACTTTTTTTTTTTAAAGATTTATTTATTTTATTACATATCTCCCCTTCCCCCCACTGCGGCGACACGCCGAGAGTGGTCACTGCACAGACGCGGCTTTCCCCGCTTGTGGGCAGTCTCTGCGTCCGTTCACGGCCGGCACTTGCTTCAGTTCGCGGGTGGCTGGCTGCGCTCCGTTCGCGGGCGACCTGCCCTGCCCGTGGCGGCTTTGCCTTGTCTGTGGCAGCTTCTTGCCCTGCCCACGGCGGCTCCGGCCCGCCCATGGCGGCTTGACCTTCTCAAGGCGGTCTGCCCGCTAGGAGAGGTCCCCGGGAATCGAACCCGGGGCCTCCCATGT
>PVKH010030766.1:0-12430 GCA_004027955.1 Chaetophractus vellerosus
ATCATTGGTGTGGGGTATCAGGGATAGGGGTTACATGGGAGGAGGTCCACCTGGGGCAAAGCTATAAAAAATATAAATGTTTCCATGTGTTCATGGGCATTGTCATAGTGGGTGGAGTTTCACACAATAACTGAAAGAATATTGAATTCCCATCCTTGGGAGCCCTGCCACATTCTTTAATGCAACAGCAAGGATCCCTTGAGGGCCGGCTAGATAGCTCAGTGGATAAAGGCACCAGTATACCACATGGGAGGCCCTGGGTTCAGTTCCTGGGGACCTCTCTGTGTGGGCAGACAGCCTTGAGAAAGGCAAGCCACTGTGGGTGGGGCAAAGCCACCATGGGTGGGGCAAAGCCACCATGGGCAAGGCAAAAAGCCACCACAGGCAGGGCAGAGCCCCCACGGGCATGGCAAAGTCACCCATGAAACATGGAGCTGCTGCCTGCAAAGCACAGAAGCCAGGAAGCATGCAAAACATGGAGCACTGCTGCCCACAAAACATGGAGTGGACCCGCCTATGTAAACAGAATGGAGCAGCCTCTGTAGAGGGCAGATTTGGTGCATCACCACAAAGATGGGGGAGACAAGAAGCAGACATAGAAAAGCACAGAAGCATGGACACACAGCAGGAGCAAGCAGAAAGGGGGGGATATGTAACAACAACAACAATAAAAAAGAATCCCTTGAGTGGAGGTGCAGTGACTTGTGAAGGGGGATGGTCCATTGATGGGCCTTTGATATTGATGAACTGTACTTATGAAAATTTACTCTTGAATTTAAAACTTAGCCTAGTTTTTACTAGGCCCAAGAGTTACCTTCTGTTGCTCAAATGCGCCCTCTCTGTAGGCCTCCCTGGCACAAAGGGATTACTCCCAAGCACCAACTAGAAATGCAAATGGAAAAAAAAAAACTTGACCAAAAGGTAAAAACAAATGACTTTATATGGCTAAGAGACTTCAAATTTAGTCAGGAGGTTATTCCAGAGTTTATCCTTATGCACATCTCAGCAGAATCTCATTGATTTTCACAGTAAATATTTCCTCAAATAGCAGAGCTCCTGAGGGCTCTGGAGATATCCAGACACTAAGCTCAAGAGTTTGTTGTCCTGCCAATGGGTTCTACTTTGGAATTTGTGCTCTGCAATGTGACAGAGTTGGACTCAGTTGTTTCCATACACATGGCTCTTCTGCCCCTCTTATATGAACCTATAGTTAGTACTAGAGTTGATAGGTTTATGTCCAAAAGATTTTTTTGTCTAACATTTATGCAACCTAAGTATCTTTTAAATAAAAGAATGAATGAATAAATAAATAAATAAATAAAAATAAAAAATATACACAGAATTAGCTGTTGATATAGTAATTCTCTCCCTTGATATATAGCCCCCAAAAGTGAAGAAAGATATTCAAGTAAATATATAAAAATGGTTAAAACTGCTCTGTTTACAATAACAGGAAGAAACAACACAAATATCTATAACCTAATAAATGGATAACCACTATTGATACATTGGAATTTTGTTTGGTCATAACATTGAATGAAGTAATGGAATAATCTATAACATGGAAAAGATTTGAAAACATGCTAAGTGTTTTCAAAACTTAAGTCAGATACAAAAGGTCACGTTTTAAAAAGATTTCATTTATATGCTATATCTTGAATAGGTAAATCAATAGAGACAGATAGACAATAAATGGTTGACAGGGACTGAGGGGAGAGGGGAATGTGGATTAAGTCCTTTTGTGTGTGTGAATTTATATTTGGTTTGATAAAAATGTACTGAAATTAGATAAAGCAGATGCACAGTACTGTGAATGTACTAAATGTCACTGACTATATTTTTAAAATGGTTAACATTATGTTATGTGAATTACACCTTAATAAAAAATGTACAGGTACTGCCAAGTAATAAAAAGACTTAAATCTTTGGGCTATTTAGCTATGGAGCCTGAATCTCAACAGAGTTGCAACACTTACTCTCCAGTTCATTGCACTCACAATGAACAATGATGGGACAAGTAACAAGGATATGAGGATGGACAATGAACATCCCAAGGAACAGAGAGTCTGCAACTGCAAGGAAGATAGTCCCATCCATCAGCCATATGGGATCTAAGCCCCCTCTCAATTAGAGGTGGAGTGGACATCACCATCCCAGAACCCTCAGGATTGGGGAACGAATGACCAACTTAGAATGAGAGTAGTCTCACTGATATTGTACTAAGCCTTATTGTGAATCTAGCAATGGAAGAACTTATATCATTGATGTGGGGACAGTGCCCACTGGAGGTTCTGAGGGGAGGGAGAGGGAAAAAGAGATGCAATATTGGGGCATTTTGAGAATTTGGGAATTGTCCTAAATGACATTGCAATGACAGATACAGGTCATTATATATCTTACCATAACTTACAAAATTGTGTGGGAGAGAGTGTAAATTGCAATTTAAACTATAATCCCTACTTAGTGGCAATGCTCTAAAATATTTTCATCAATTGTAATGAATGTGCCATACTAATGAAGGATGTTGTTAACATGTGAAAATGTGCAAGGTGTGGGAAGCAAGGTATATGGAAATCCCCTATATTTTTGTGTAACATTTATGCTATCTAAATACCTTATTTTTAAAAAATTCAAAATATATTTTAAAAAGTATATTTTAAAAAAGAGAATTGAGAACTCTGAGGATTTGCAAGACTGTAGTTAAAACTTCAATAGTGGGAATGATCTTTTTTGCAAATATGGCAGGGAAGATTATTTATGCAGGGAATTGGGGGTGAGTATATATACAGATTAGGGCATACTTGGGGCATGCCTCTATGGAAAATTAAAGTGTTCATCCTGTCATAGTGTGTTATCTCAGTGGGTCAAGTCCCACACAATAAACAACAAAATATTAATCTCCCATCGTGAAGAGTCCTGCTATGTTCCCAATTAGAGAGGCAAAAATCTTTTAAGATCATAGGCAGTACAGGAGAGAATAAGAAACATGTTGGCCAATTTTGTTGTTAAAATTGTTTTCATCTTAAACTTATCTCTACATCTAAAATCAGGCTAACTAATCATATTGCTCACTCAGTGGTATGTGATAAAGCCAAGTTAGAATGTAATATTTGGTTTGCAGTAAATCACCTTAGCATGCTCAAATCAATGGTGTGTATGTATAGATAGGTTTCTCCTTAGCAACAGGCATCTAATTATTTGCAAAAATCTTGAATGCTCCTGACCCTTAGCAGTTGTACAAAGGAAGAACAGACTTAGGTCATTTTTCTTAGCACAGTTTCTCAGGTCAAAACTGATGACCATGTTTGGTGAACAATTTAAATTAAGTGTATAGATGGAGGCAAGAGTTAAAACCAAATAGCATAAGAATTAGAAGAAATAATCAGTGACTGAATATTTCAGTTCTGTTTCTGTTTTTGTGGCAGACAGAGAAGGAAGAGGAGAGAAAGGATGTTTTAGAACTTCCCATAAAGAGTAAATTAAATTTGGATCTTGTGGTTAATGTTATATACACTCATGTATACACACACATTTCAGAAAAGGGTAGAATGGTCTGGTAATTTAGAAATGATATTTTAAAAGAGACACTGAAGAGGCTTATGTCACAAACTATCATGAAAATAATAGAATAGAATATTGGAGTATTCTAGTATTTACAAAGAATGTTTTAAATTTATGTTAAAAAGTCATCAATTTTCTCAATACATTTTGTATCTCATGGAAAGGGCATATAACTTTTGGCTTTAATCTGTTTAATGAGGTGAATTAACTTTATAAATATTATAATATAAAACTTTCTTTGTATTAATTGCAAATAATTATGATGTGTTTCATAACTGTTATAGTCAATTTGCCCTCTCTTGATCTCTCTCTCACTCTGTATTTTGGAATCTATTTTCACAAACATGATTTGCTTACAATTACATTTCTTGTACTCTTCTTATCAAATTTTTGTAACAACTTTATATCAACCTCATATGAGTAAATGGGCATGTTCTATTTTTTTGTTAACTAGGCAGGATTTTGTGTAGATACTTAAAGTTTTGCACAGATACCAGAGAAGGTAATATACAGCTAAGAATGTCTAAGAAGGAAAAAGTCAGTTAACCTGGGAAAAGGAGACCTAAAATTTTCTCCTGTGTTTCACATGCCCATAGCTAATGTAACCAATGTTTAAAGATAACATGAATTTTTCAACAAATATCATATAGAAAGTAAATATCTTATAGATAATCTGAAGCTACTATAAAACATGTGAATAGAATGAGTATTTTTACTGGATAGAAAATTGGACCAACTTAAAAACTTAAATAAGGTGAATAAGATGCAATCATAATGATCAATTTTCCCTTAACTTATGATACCCACAGTCAGCAGATTAGGAAAACAGGAACATTTTTAATTAAAATAATAGAAAAATCCTTCCATAGATTAAATTGGTAATGATTTCTATGGTCAAACATAATCTATAACATCTTACCTGGAATTAAGTATAGAATGTCCCTCAAAAACTTTACTGAAGAAATCACTGAAAAAATGAAATTAAGTATGTGTATGAAAATGGAAATGATACCATTTTCTAAAACAGTGAAAACCTGGAATGTATGCAATTGGATATTATGAATTATTAATCCCACCACATTTCTTACAGATGTAAAAACATTCTAATTATTAAAATTTCATGGTAATACATGAACATTCTACTCATAGAGTAAAATAAATGTAAAGTATTATTATATATACAGTATTGTTTCTAAATTATATTAGTGAATGGACAAGGATGGCCTATGAACACACTAAAAATACTAAAAATTTATTCAATGTGTCATGGATGAATATTTTTTGTCTTTCTTCTTATTTTGTCACAAACTGCTTCACCTAAATGACATATTTTACAAATATCTTTCTTTTCTGTTATCATAGAAAGACATGAGAAGAGGGAATAAGACAAAACTCATAGATTTCACAATCCTTGGCTTCTTGCCTGAATTTAAACACATCACAGCCATAGTTTCCATCATCCACCTGATCTACATGGCTCCCTTGACTGGCAACACTCTTCAGCTTCTCCTCTCTTGGTTGAATTCTGGCTCCACACTCCCATGTACTTCTTCCTTAGTCAGATTTCCTTAATGGATTTGACTTTGACCTCCAGCATCATTCCCAAGATGGCAGCTAACTTCTTCTTTGGATGGTGGATTATTGCATTCCTGGGTTGTGGAAATCAGATTTTGCTATCTCTGACTGTAACCATTGCAGATTTCATCCTAAAAACACCCATGTGCATTGGTCTGTATGTTGCCATCTGTCATCCCCTGCAATATTAAGGTCATCATGAGTCCTAAGGCTTGTTTGCAGATGGTAGCCATTTATTGGACCAGAGGGGGCCTTACTTCCCTGGACTACAATTCTTCCACCTTGCATTTTCAGATCTGCAACATTAGAGAAAACCCCTACTTTTTCTGTGAAGTCACACCTTTTCTAAGGATTGTCTGCAAGGACATTTCAACCTATGAGAAGGTGGTGGTGGTGACAAATATCCTTGTGCTGCTGACCTTGTCACTCATTTTGCCCTCCTGTGTTATCATATTCCTTGCTGTCTTCTGAATGAACTCTCCAGAGTACAGGAAGAAATCCTTGGCCTCCTGTTCCTCTCACTTCTGTCTGATTGGTCTCAATTTGGTTCCGGGTATATGCATCTATATGAGATCTAGCTCTACCAAGACTCCAAAGCTGAAGCAGGGTCTCTTTCTATTTGTGACTGAACTCACCCCTCTCCTGAACCATCTTGAATACAGTCTTGGTAACAAGGAAGTTATGTGCATTGAAAAATTTGATGAGGATGTGTCAGCCATTGAAGTAGAAGACAAAAGTCCCATGATCAGTTAGAGCAATACAGAGGTCCACAAGCAAAGGGATATTTTGTCAGTTAATAAATAATCCTTGTGGGACCATGGAAAATTCAACTCATCAATCTGAGTTGCACTTTTTCTTCATGCATGGGGAAAATGTTTAAACCCATTTGCTCTATCAACTCTAGTATTTTAGTCCAATTCTCCTAGAAGATATGCTGCACAAGGATATGTTACCATCACTCCTTTCCACCATCCCTCCATGATGATGATGTATCTTCACATTGGTTACATGAGAGAAGAGACAGTATTTGTTCCCTTAGTACCCAGAATGTCAGCTAGCATGTAGGAGGAGCTCAAGAAGAGTACATAAATGAATGGGCATGATAATAGATTGTTAGACTCAAGTAAGTTTCTCAATATTGTATTGTTCTATCTAAGAGGGTTGTTTTAATTATTCTTTTTTTTTAAATATAGCACAGATTTTTTTTTGTTACATATCCCCCCCTTTCTGCTTGCTCTTGCTGTGTTCATTTTTGTGTTCTTCTGTGTCTGCTCTGTCTCCCCTTGTTGCAGTGATGTGTTGAGTCAGCTCACTGTGCAGGTGGCTCTGCTCTGTTCATGGGTGGCTTTTTGCTTCCATTCATGGGTGGCTTTTGCTTCCATTCCCAGGAGGCTTGCACTGCCCGGGGTGGCTTTGCCCTGCCCATGGTGGATTTGCCCTGCCCATGGCAGCTTTGCCCTGCCTGTGGTGGCTTTTTGCCCTGCCCATGGTGGCTTGCTATTCTCAAGGTGGTCTGCCCACCCAGGGAGGTCACCAGGAACCAAACCTGGGGCCTCCCATGTGGTGAACCAGTGCCCTATTCACTGGGCTATGGCTAACCCCCTTAATTATTCTTAATCCCATAAAAATGCAAAGTTTTCAGTCTATGTCAGTGTTTTCAAAAAGTGGTCTTCTGATCACTAGCATTACAGCATGTGCAGTGTCTGCAACATAACAGTCCTGTGCACTCCTTATTTATTCAGAGTCAGAATCTCTGGACATGGAATTCAGGAATCTATACTGCAAAGTATTCAATGATTCTCATGTGTACCAAAGTATGGAGCTATTGATCTCTTTATTATCATAGTTATTTTGTAGACCAGAGTTGCAAAAACAATTGGCAATTCTTAAATTTTCCTCATTTCCTTTATGATATAGCTATAGAATGGGTTAGATTGTTGACAAAAACTAATGTTGATGTTATTAAATATGAAAAAGAATGAACTTTCCTCTATTTTGGAATAGTCTATAATTTAAAATGTTTGAGCACACAGAAGATAGTAAATAGAATAGGAAACAAAGACTCAATGTTTATGAGAAAAATATGAATTAATTAAAATATATAAAACAGAGTAAAATTTAAGGCAGAATGCATTATCCATTTCCAAAATGTTAATATATGTCCAAAAATAAATTTTATATAGAGTAGGAAATAATTAAAGGTTGGTCTTTAATGGCTTAGAGAAATAACAGAAAAAGAAATGGGTTTTTCAGGGAATAGGAAACATTCAAAAGGTGCTAACATCTTCTTTTTAAATGTCTCAAAAGCCATCACTTGGAAATTTGTATAAAGAACAAAAATCATAAGTTTTGGAAAACCTGAAGATCTTGACATCAAGTTTCAACAATGATAAAAATATTATCAACTAGCCTCTCCAGAATTCCTGGAGAAATGGCTTTAGGTTTGTGAAATCTGTTTCAAGGGTGGGTCCCTGGACACTTCTTTTGAAGCTGTATCAGAATACAACTTTACTGAAGGATGAAAATTATCTCTAAGCCATCTCATCTAATGAGGGTAGGATGGGAGGGTAGTGAATTGTTACCCACTTGATGGAACCATAATATTCTTGCACCTGAAGGAGAGTCAACATGTAAGAATATGTTTAGAAGATGACACTAGGCAAGAAGGGATTAAAGATTAATAAAGAGTTTCAGTATAAAAAGAGAAAAAAGAGATATTCATAAGCATGTTAGTTTCATAATTTTAAAAGAATATTTTTTACTTGAAAATTATGTGAATATTTTAAGCCTATGAAGGTCTCAGTAAAAAGTTGCCTGGGTGAGTCTCAAGGAAGGCACTCCTTTTACACTTTGGTCCACATGTTTCTGATGCACTAATTTTGGAGGGACATCTTTCATAAGATGAATAAATTCCTTCACATTGAAACAAAATTTTTAAAAACTAGTACATAGTCATTCTGAAATCATGCAATAATGATTCTTTGATTTTTTTCATTTTCTAAATTTATTGTGATTTCTCTATTTTAATAATATTACTGTGTACCTAGTTTTTGTTGTAGGATAACTCAAATCCCTTCTATAAATAGATATAATATAAAAACAGATTAATAAATAAATTATTATGAGCACAACATTTTGCAACTGAATAAATAAATGTTTGAGACATGGTGATAGGATTAGGAAAATTAAGCTTTTCTGAAAAGGAATGCCAGTTATATAACACTTCAGGAACCTGGAGAGTAAGTAAGCTCCAAATGAGAATAATACATTGAAGGGGGACAGGAATGGAGCAGAATTTAACTGAAAAACTCCTCTGTTTTTCAAATTTGTTTCTCATTCTTCAGAGACAACTGGATAGAAATATTATTATGGCGACTGTTTCACCTCAAGAAAAGTCCCAGCAGACATTTTTGACAAAACTGTACTTTATAATCATAATCATCTATTCAACAGATTGCACACAGAAAGCCAGAAAGCCAAAAGGAAATAAATCTACATAAAAATTATCCCAAAGACTTGAATTCCTACAAAACATGATTGATTGATCAAGGATTTTACTTCTTTGTTTTTTTTAAGATTTATTTTTATTTATTTATATATATCCCTTCGCTGTTTGTGCTCGCTGTGTTCATTTTTGCTTTGCACTTTTCCATGTCTGCTTATCTCCCCCTGCTGGGTCAGCTCACTGTGCGGTGGCTTGCCTTCACCAGGAGGCTCCAGGAACTGAACCCAGGGCCTCCCATGTGGTAAACCAGAACCCAACCAATTGAGCCACAGCCAGTTCCCTTCTTCAATTGTTTTTGAGCATGCCTCAATGATCTTTAATTTGAGTAGGGAGAATGATGGCAGAACAAGGTGACACTTAAATGACTACTTGTTGAGCTAGGAATAAACATCAACATACATACCCCCTAACTTTCTAGCACTCATTTCCCCTGATAGGAAGCTGAATTCTCCTAACTTTCTGCCAAGTGATACAGGGTTTCTTTGTGCATGTTCAAGTGGATATGAGGTGTGCCAAGTGGGCCGTGAATCTCAACAGAGTTGCTCCACCTGTTCTGCAGTTCATTGGACTCACCCAGGACAACTACCAAGGTGATGGAAAATGACCATCACAAGGAACAGAGTGTCTGCAACTGCAAGCAAGATAATCCCATCCATCTGCTCCGTGGGATATAAATCCACTCTCAATTAGAGACAAAGAAGGCATCACCATCCAGAATCCTCAGGATTGATGAACAATGGACTAAAGTAGATTTACTGGTATTCTACTAAAGGCTTATTGTGATTCTAGGAATGGAAAAATTTATTACAGATGTGGAGGCAGTGGCCACTGGAGGTTCTGAGGGGAGAGAGAAGGAAAAACAAGTGTAATATGGCAGCATTTTCAGGACTTGGGTATTGTCCTGAATGACATTGAAATGATAAATAGAGGAATATATATATATATATCTTGTCATAACTCACAAATATGCATGGATGAGAGTTTAAACTACAATGTAAACTATAATCTATGCTTAGTGGCAATGCTCCAAAATGTGTCCATCATTTGTAACAAATGTACCACACTAATGATGGATGTTGTTAATGTGGAAAAATATGGGAGAAGTGGGGAGCAGGACATATGAGAATCTCATATACTTTTTATATAATATTTATGTAATATGAGTATATTTTTAAAAAATTAAAAAGCATATTAAGAAATAAAGCTAGAGAGTAATCTAGGGACTGAAAAACATAGTAAACCCAGAGGTGGATGAGAATTGTGGTTTATAATACAAATACAAGAATACCTTTCTATATACTAGAACAAATGTACATCTCTATTTCAAGCTGGTAAGAATGTGGTGATGCATGGGAAAATATAATTAATGTAACCTCTGGACTACAGTTAACAGTAATACTGCAATAATCTTGCATCAATGTCACACATGTACTGTGTTAATAATATGTGGTATGGAAAAAATACATCAAATGTATGCTATAGACCATAGTTAGTTGTAATAGTCTGATGATATTATCTCATAATCTGTAACAAATATTCCTCAACAGTGTAGTGTGTTTGTGGAGATGTGTTGTATGGTAAATCCAGACACATATTTGATTGTTTTGTAAACTCACAACTTCTCTAATAATAATTTTTAAGAAAAATAATCATATTTACTGAATGAGTGAATATATCCGAGTGAAAAAAATAAAATTTTCATCATATCAATTTGAAAGAGGTATATGTCTGTTCTGAAAAATGGAGGAAATGTGTATTTAAACAGTTATTGTTATAATTCAAGTCCAAACTGTCATTATTAACATTAAATTAATGGCAGTTTAAAAAAATTAAGTGGGTATGAAAAGTGGGATCATTGTTCATTCATTCATTCAAGAAATATTTTTTGAAAGCTTACCCTATGGAAGGCACTATTCTAGGCACTGAGAAGAGATCAGTGAAGAAAATAATATTGCTGCTCTTGGGGAACACAGGGAATAAAAATCAAGTATTCACTATGTCACATCGGGATAAGTGCTCTGAAAAAAAAAGAAAAGCAGGGATGGAAAGCAATAAAAAGATGGTGTGTTAATTTATGTAGTGTGGTTAGGGAAGTTCTCTCTGCTAAGGGGACTTTTAGGTGGAATGAATATCATGCAAGTGCACATACTAGAGATTATTGTTACAGTTGGAAGAACAGTCAAAGCAAAGAATCTGGGGTAGGAGTGGGCATGGCATATTCCAGAAATGTTGAAGTGGTTGCTATATTTGAAGGAGTGACAAGAGATACATTCACAAAGCAGCAAGGGCAGTTACGCAGGGCTCTGAGGATTTTAGATTTTATTCTGAGATAAATTAAATGCTAATAAAATGATCTAATTCTTACTCTAGGGGAGAAAAGATGGAACTAGAGGAGCCATATAGAAATCTATTGAGGGAGGAGCAGTAAGATGGCATTGGTTTAAATGTGCATTCACCATCTCTCTTGCAAAAAATGGCTGAGTGAGGGTGGGATCCTACCACAGTGAACTTTTTGGGAACCCACAGAGCAGGAGGCTACAGGGCATTGATCTGGAGAGAGCTGAACAAAGAGATAAATTGCTCAATTTTCTTCCCCCAGAGGCTGTAGGCTGTAGGACAGCTAAGCTCCACTCCCAAGGCAAAGCCACTGTGAACCCTGAGCCCTGACTTCTGCTGGCCACCCAGTGAGATGGAACATTCTCCAAGAGTGGGAGGGTTCTGTCAAAGATTGGAGAGGGTTTTCCTTTCTGTGGGTTTGGTTGCCTGGACCCCTTTTGAGCTTTGAGGAACATACCAGCTGGCTTGAGATGGCATCAGGAAAAGGGGAGAGGCAAATCTGCTGAGGCAGCCTGATTTACCTAACTGCCCTGGGACAGAGAAACTTGGCATGGAAGATGCAAGAGTCAGGCAACTGACTAGTCCTGTGCTGAAAACTATCAAAATATTAACTCCCCTAAAGGACACATGTTGTACAAAGCACTTAATAAGCTTCCAAGTTCCTATTTAGGGTCCCCTGGGAAGAGAGAGTGGACTGGAAGAGGGTTGAGAGTAATTTTTCTGTGGTGAATACAGTAACCAGGGACCCATTTGAATTTCAAAAGGTACTAGGAAAGGGGAGGGGGATCCACTCACACGGGCACAGGTTGTTGCCTCCTGCTGCCATTGGAGAGAAAGCAATAAGTATAGAAAAGGGGCAGTGAGAGAGAGGTTCCAAACCACCAGGGATCTATCCAACTGCAAAGAGTCAAGCCTGATTGGGGGAATGTAACTGGATAGCTTTCTTTCTTTTTTTTTTAAAGATTTATTTATTTTATTACATATCTCTCCTTCCCCCCTGCTGTGGTGATGCACCAAGACTGGTCACTGCGCAGGCATGGCTTTCCCCGCTTGTGAGTGGCTTCTGCTTCCATCACAGCCAGCTTTCAGTTCATGGGTGGCTGGTTGTGCTCCTGGATAGCTTTCTGAAGAGTAACTGACCCAATGAGAAGGTTTAGCTCAGTAGAGGAGTTACCACCTTGAATATATGAGGTCCCTAGTCCAATTCCCAGCTCCTCTTGGAGAAGTGATCCACTGTGATATCAAATATCCAGCTCATACTGTAGGACAGGGAAAATATCAACATTATTTTTATATCAGCTTCTCTTGGGTCCCTTATTTGCCCTAAAAAAAGTTACTTAAAAAAATAACTTAGTTTATTTGCTTCAAAGCCTGCAGAGAGAAGGCTGCAGGGTAATTGATTGATGACAATGGGACCCTGAGAAGCTCAACAGGGGCCTACCTGGGAACATT
>PVKH010030767.1:0-12438 GCA_004027955.1 Chaetophractus vellerosus
AGGTGAGCCCCCACGGGCAAGGGCGAGCCCCCGCGAGCAGGCAGTCCTCTGCACAGGTGGGCTGACTCGACGGGTCGCCCCAGCAGGGGGAGAAAAGCAGACACACAGAGGAATGCAAAGAAAATGAACAAAGCAAGAACAAGCAGAAGGGGAGGATGTATAAAAAAAAAATGGGTTTAAGAAACCATCTATTTCAATATACTAATTTTTACAGTTATAAACACTGAAGTCTAATACATCCAAATTTTTGTTTTGTTACCTAACTAGCAATTCTAGTTTTGTTGTTTTTACCAACAGTGTATCTTAAATTCTAGCTTATATAAAAAGCAGGATGGATTGTACCTCTATTTCCTTGTCTCTACTCATCCTTTACCACTGCAATCAGGCTTCAGCCGCCATCCCTCCACAGACACTGTTCTGGCAATGGGCACCCAGGACTGCTAATCCTTGGGTCCAGTGGACTGTTGCCCATCCCGCCTTACCAGCAGCTGGCATTTTCCTACTCAAAAAGCATCTCCTGCCCTTTACCCTTTCTCTTCCAGGGTCGACACCCCTGGTTTTCCTTCTCCCTCTGGATACTGTGCTAGAACTTCCTGGCTCATCCAAGTTGTAGAACTTTACCCTCAGCCCTTCCCCTTTCCTTACTCTACATGCTCTTCCTAGGAAATAAGAATCAACTTTTATGCTTTTCATCTTTTATGCTGAATGGCCAGTAGAGCCATATTTCTAGACCAAAACTCTATCTACCCACCCTGAGCTCCAGAATAAAATAGCCACACTCACTATGGAAAACTCAGGAAGTCCTCAAGTAAAATCTCCTCTCTACTGACACCTGCTCTGGGTCTTCTTTTTATTTTGAGGACTGAACCTGGGACCTCATGTGTGGGAAGGCAGTGTTCACTCACAGAGCCACACCACCCCCCCTCTGCCCAAAAATGTTTGTTTGCTTATTGTTTGTTTTTGTATTTTAGGAAGCACTAGGAATGGAACCCGGGACCTCCCATGTGGGAGGCAGGCGATCAACCACTTGAGCCACATCTGCTCACCTTGCACCGGTTCTTAATTGGTTACAAGCATCCACATCCTCAGGTGTCATCCTGGCTTCCTCACATCTGGTCTCCAGACCCTGGAAATTCCTGTAGTCATTCTTTCCTTTCCCTGCTGAACGCTATCCATCAGTCCCGGCCTTCATCATTTCCTTCCAGCCCACTTGCCAGTGTCATCTTTCTAAAATGCAAAACTAACCATGTAATTTCCTTCCTTAAAACTCTCCCCACAGTCTGAATCGTTGAAGCCCACACTCCCTGGCATGGCTCTCATGGCTGGTGAGCTGGTGCCTCCCCACCTCTTCTCTTTCTGTTATCACTCCGCACAACCCCTGCTACTTTTCACCTGTCTGTACTCCCACCCCCACACAGCCCACTGAGCTGCTTCATGCCTCAGGGTCACTGCTCTTCTTCTGATTTTCTTCTTCTATTGGACAATCCAATCACGCATTACTTATTCAGCAAACATACATTTGAATTCTTACTATGTAATACTATGTGATAAGCCCTGCACTAGTGTAGAGCAGTGGAGACGGACATCATAACCTCCATAGGACGTCATATTTGAGTTCATCTGTGTTTTATAAAGAACGCCCTCACCGATGTCTTCATGACAGGACTACGCCATAATCCTTTCTAAGTTAAAATGATTTAGAAGTGACCCCTGTCCCCTTTTTGGTGAATCTGTACGTTTAAAATGCCTTTCCCCTGAGATGCGGTTTTGCCCCACAGTTCCTCTTTCTTCAATGCACAATCCCAACAGAAACCTAATCAGATTTCAAAAGCCAGCCTTCCTAAGCACCTCTCGCCAGTCCCCACACACACCACCCTAAGGCAGAGCAGAAGTGACTTCTCCCTCCCAGGCCCCCAAGGTTCACAGCTCAGACTGCCATCAAGCATCCAGTCTCTGCCCCAGCTTACCCCGCGCCTCTCCTGGATGGGCTGAGCACGCTGAAGAAACAGGAGCTACACCCTTCCATCTTTCAGTTCTCCCCCAAAACAGTACAGGCTCACCACAATCGTTTAAGTATTAAAAGAGGGAAAAAATCTTTAAAGGTAAATTACTTCATACATTAATCATAGATTCCATAAACTCTTTGAAGAGCAATTGAACAATATCTATCAAAACTTTTAAAAGTTCTTACAGTCATAGACACACAGTTAAAACGGGCTGTAGTTATCCTACAGAAATCCTAGTCATGTGCATAAAAAAGCAAGTACAAGGATGTCTATTTCAGCACTAGCAACAGTTGCTAAAAACTGGAAACAAACATCAACAGCTTCGATCAGAGACCTGTGCAAACTATGGTGCATCCATGGTATGGAAGGTCCTTGCACTAGTGGTTAGGAGACAGGCCTTTCTGTAGCCATACAGAAAGATGGGTGACAATTACAGTAAAATAAACAGATATTTTCATAACACAGGAAAAACGTGTCTAAGAACACACACTTATACATTAACAGTGATTCTCTTGTGGGCATGGGACTAGAAGAAGGGAGGAAGAACCGTTTTTTGTGGACGTAATGTTTTATCATCTAAAACACAAACATAATCACTAAAGTAAAAAAGGAATTTTTTATACAAAGTGCATGTTATTTTACCAGTTTATTTAGGAAATGGAGATTGTATTTTTAAACTCTGCTTTTTAAAGCCAAAATATTATTCATTGCTATATCCCCAGCACCTGGAACGAGACAAACAGCAGGCACTCAGCAAATATTTGTTGAATGAGTAAACAACTGTACAATTAAAAAATTGTTGCTCAGAGGGAACAAAGCATCAAATCGCTGCTTCACAAACTTTATAAAGGCAAAAATTCATTTGCAGCAGGTTATCCTACCAGCATGGTTACCAATCTACATGAGTTGGGATTTTTTTAAAGTAAACTTTTAAAGAGTGCACAAGCCTTTATCACATAAGCAATCTTCAAATTACCAAGTTCAGTAAGAAAAGAGCTCCTGCCAAATTTTTTTAACTCACAACCTGGAGTCTGGCACATGCCTAGTCATAAATACAGATAATAAAAAGGCATATGAAAATTTTAGATGGAAAACACAGATCCCCTACTAGAAGAAAATCAATAATGGACACTGAACCTTAATTTTGATCTATTTTAAAGTGCTTATTTCTGCAAGTAATGAACTTTACTTGGACTACTGAGACCACTAACAAGCAGCCTTTTAATTTTCAGATCCTAAAAGAATGCAGGAAGATGGTAGGCTCTCCATGAGAGTTGATGCTGATGGCAAAGGTGAGACACCTGGAAGAACGAAAGACAACCAAGATTTTAGGCCTAAGAGATTTGGATAAACCCTCAAAGGAAAAAGCTTTGAATAGGTTGCACAGGTTCAAGTTCAAGTTCAAGTTTGATCTTTTTTTTAAAAGGAAGATATTGAATGTTTTACAAAATGTTAATACACTGGAAAGGATCATTTATAGAAATAACTATCCCTATTAAGTTTAGCTCCCTCTTAGTTGCAGTTTTCAAGGAAGGCACCTTAAGTGAGTATTATTTTAGGATGGCTGGACCTTGAAGTTCTCTTCAAAATTCTAAAAACTCAAACTCCATGCATTTTTTTTCCCCACCACTGCCCTTAATTCTAAATCTTTCTTTGAGATGGTGATTTAGTCTTCACTATAAAAACACAAGGATCCAGACTGTCATCAAATACCAATAGTATTTAGAGGAAGGGAGAGAATTTAAAATACTTCTCTGCTAAATTAATGTACGGTAACTGGAGTGTAGTATGTGAGTGGATTAGCAGTAAATAAAATAAATCTTTTCAGATTGCCCTATGCACTCATTCCCACACCCTACCTGTTCTTTAACAGCAACTGGAAATAAATTCTTCCAAGATCTACCCAGCCTGTGGCGCTTCTCCCTCTACCAATGAGTCTAGATAAAGATGTTTAAATTCATTGGGAAATCAACCATCTACATTACTACTTACTAAACTTGTTACCAAAGATCCCAGGCTCTTTGTGAGCTGGGCACCTGTTTCACATTTCTTGGTGACAACAGTCAGTAAGCACCTGATTTTACCATTTCATGACTTCAGTGCAGAACTGGAAAAAAAAACTTTGGAAACCATCTAAAAACAACTTTGGCTAATAAACAGCAAGAAATGATGATTTTTTAAAAATTAATATACTTTCCAAGTGAATGAATCCTACACAACTTGGAAGCCAATATGACCTGTCAAGAAGCCACTTCAGACTGGGCAGAGGAGGCAGCAGGGCCATAAACGAACGCAGCCCACCCTGGGCTCCAGAAAGTGGGCGGTGGGGAGAATCGCTGTCGCTGCGTCCAGGAATTCCGTTCCCCACGTTCCCGCCGCGAGGCCGGGAGCCGGGCGGGGAAGGGGAAAGGGGCCGAACTCCGGGGACACTGGGGTGCCCGCAGCCGCGGCGCAGGGGAGGGGGCCCGTTTCCGTGACAACCGCGCCGGGGCGCGGCCCTGCCTCCCGGCGGGGGGAGGGGAGGGGAGCGAGGGAGCCCCTGGGGCAGGGGCGACGGCGGGCGG
The DNA here is from genome assembly GCA_004027955.1 of Chaetophractus vellerosus. Taxonomy (NCBI): domain Eukaryota; kingdom Metazoa; phylum Chordata; class Mammalia; order Cingulata; family Chlamyphoridae; genus Chaetophractus; species Chaetophractus vellerosus. The sequence continues at coordinate 4,571 of PVKH010030767.1, forward strand.
GGCTCCTCCCGGGCGCAGCGGCTGCAGGCCCGGCTCGCCGAAGTCTGTCCGGCCGTGGCCCGCGCCTACCGTGTATCCCCGTTCCAGGTCACTCTCCTCGTAGCGAAAGGAAGGGATGTAGACCTCCATGGCCGCGCCAGCCGGCCGGCGGAGGACGGGTACAGGGCGGGCGAGGGGTGGGCTCACGGCGGTGGCCGCCGCTCCGCCCCGGCCGGCCGGCCCCGCCTCCTCGCCCCGCCTCCCTGCCCCCTGCGCCCGGCAGGCTCCGGAGGCCCGGGGCGGGGACTCGGACCCACGCGCTGACCCCGGCGCCACGCGCGCTCAGGGCGGACTTAGGGCAGGAGGCTGGGGGTCGGGAGCGGAGGGCGCGGGGCGCCTGAGTGCGGGCGTAATGGGCGGCGGTGATCAGCTGAGCCCCGAGGAGGCGGGGCCTGAGGCCTGTGAGTCTGCAGAAAAGGGGTGTGCGTGCCCGCCGGGGCGCCGCGGTCAGGGCCGCTCCCGGGCGCAAAACTCGCCTGTCGGGCTCGGGCGGGTGCTTAGTTTGCACTTTGCAAGACACCAGCCTTATCAGATTGCAAGACAGCTAAGAACAGAGAAGCATGGAGCTGTGGGTGTGTTTTGGTCTATTGAATTTTCTTCTTACTCTTGGCTGGTCTTAGGACCAACGAACCCCCCGCCTTTTACCGAGACTTTCCTGTTTTCCCTCGATTTAAGGGTCAGCGTCTAGGTCTGAGTTTTCGTCGAACCTGAGAATGGTTCCAAAAGCCGGCGGGTCGCGGTGAAAAACGCTCCGGCTTCTCGCTCCAAGTTTAAAATGCTGCTTCTAATTAACTGTAAATTGACTTTTTAATTCTGAGAGAAAATAAAAGACACACACACCAAAAATAGGGTGAGGACCGGAACCTGCCCCTCAGGCGAGGGCCTAGTAGCCTGAAATTACCTGAAAGATTAAATATCTCAGTTGAGGAAACTTGGTTATCAAGTTGCCTTTTCAACGTTCTGGTTCTCCTCTAGGTTCGAGCATGGAGCAGAATAGAAATTTGCAGGTGACTTGTGGGCCACTGAGAAGTGACTTAAACCAGCGAGGAATAAGCGACCAGTCAGCAAAGTGTACAATCCGATTTTGTTGGGCTTTAGACAAATAGCTGCATTTAACTCAGTTTGCCCTTGAGGGAAGGGGACATTTCACCGTGGCCAACTCTGGACCCTAAGTCGAGAAAAGAAATAATCAGGCTCCTTGCTTTAAGAACATGTCTGATGTGGGTCCTACAAAGTCCTCTGTAGTAGTCTTATCTGAGGACCCACCCTCTTAAACCAGCACACACTCACTTGCCCTTCCAGGATGTGTTCTCCTCACAGAACTCCATACCATGCATAATCTGTGCCTGTGACTGGAGAGCCCTTCCTCTTTTCTTCTACCGGTCAGCATTTCAACATTTAACCAAACCTCAGTGGCCTCCATGCTGAGAGTTCAGAGACCAGCCTGCAGTTTCCCTGAAACCACTGTGCTGACATCTCACATTGTGTTATGTGATTTACTCATCTGCCTTACCCCCTAGGTTTTAAGACAAATACCTTTAAAAAAAATCTCTTTATCCCCTGCTTCTGGCATAATGCCTGGAGCATTTTTCTTTAAAGCCTTACGTAAGCATTCAAATACTCATCTTTCAAAACCAGTGGAATGAAGCTGGTCCTCTTAAGATATTCTCCTGTACCTTGTCTCATTTACTCTAAAGAACAACCCCAAGGGGAAATGTTATGTGCAGCTGGATGCAGTAAGACTTTTCAGGGTTATGAAGTAGTATTTCTTTTTTATTATTATTTTAAAAATAATAATAGCTGATGATAGCAGAAGACTCCCCAAAACAATTTCAAGATTAGTGGAAACATGTCTTTAAAGTCCCAGTGGTTAATGTAACCCAGGATTATGTAGTCATGAAATCTTTTTGCTGATTAAGCTTTTTTTAAAATCAATTTTATTGAAATGTATTAATAAACCTTACAGTCCTTCTAAAATATAAAATCAATGGCATTTGGTATAGTCACAGAGTTGTACATTTTCTGATTAAGCTTTTATTATGCTTTTTATACTATCCCTCCGCAACAGCCTGCCAGTAGTCTCACATATATTTTTGTACTGGCATGGCTCACCCATTTACTCATTAGACCTAAAAGGTAGGAATGGATGGGTCCATGAAGGTCTGACAAATGGTCCAAATGAAAGCAATTTGCTGTATTCCACCAATAGCTATGTATAATTTGCTTTTGCCTTGCTGAAAATATACAAGATCTTGATGTGTGTTATGTTCTTGAAGGTATATTAACCCAGCCAGACTTGGTGTTGTTATAATTTCCATTATTACAGATGGTAAAATTGAGGCTCAGAGAGGATAAGTAGCAATGAAATTATTAGCTAATAATTGAAGAGCTAAATTCCTAATCAAATTATGTGAGGCTCCAAAGCTCATCTTCCAACCGCCAAGGAAGGAGAGAAAAGAGCAGCACCTAAGTAAGGGAGAGTGGAAATATATTATTCTGTTGTTCCTACACATCTTTTAGTCTATCTGTACAACCTGTGACAGACAAGCTATGAAAGTTTTATCATATTCCTGGTGGGATGAATCAAGATTTCAAAGATGTAAGCTTTTACTAAAACAATTTGTAAAATTAATACAATTTTATTAATTAATAATAAAATTAGGTTAGGTTGCCACTAACCTAAGTAAGGTGGCAAGTTGATTCTAAAACTCATTTGAAAAACAAATGTACAAGAATATCCAGAGCAATTTTGAATAAGAACCAAGATGAATGAGGGGATAACTTACCCAACAGAATATCAAAACATTCTATAAAGCCATATTAATTAACTAAGAGTGATCCTGGAGTACAATTTGACAAAATGCCCAAGGGAACCAAATAGTATAGGCAAGAAATATATCCCTGAATACACAGGAATTTAGTATAAAACAAAAGTGGCATTTTAGATTAGTGTTAAAAAAAAAAAAAGACTATTCAGTAAATGGTGCTGGGGTGACTGGCTATCCATTTGGAAGAAAACTGAAAGTTTCTACCTCACACCACACAAAAGAATGATTTCCATAGATAGTAAAAAAAAAAAGCCTATGAAAAAAACAAATATGAGAGTAATTTTATAACCTTAAGGTAGACAACATCTTCTTATTAAATAGAATACAGAAGACCAAAGGTGATAAAGGAAAAATTATAAAAAGAAAGATTTATATTTTAGACTAGATGAGGCTTAAAATTAATGTAAACCAAAGACCAAAATAAAGTTTAAAAAAGTCAATAACTGAGAAAATATTTTCAATATATAACACAAAGGATTAATATCTATATTATATATAATGAGTACATAATGTTTTTAAAAAACAATGATCCCAATAGGAAAATTAACAGAGTATGAATGGGCAATTCCCAGAAGAATGCAAATGGACAAAAATCATCTGTGTTAGTTATCTCTTACTATCTCATAAATTACCCCAAATCATTGCTGCTTAAAATAATAAATATTTATTATCTCTCACAGTTTCTATGGGTCAGAAATCTGGGAGCAGCTTAGATTGCAGTGAAAATGTCAGTGAAAGCTGCGGTCATCTCAAGACTGGCCTGCACCGCAGGATCCACTTCCAAGGTGGCTTACTCCCATGCCCGGCAAGTTAGTGCTGGTTGTTGGCAGGAGGCCTCAGTTCTTCATCATGTGAACCTCTCTGTAGAGTTGCTTGAATGTCCTAAAGACACCGAGGCTGGTGACCCCAAAAGTCAGTAATGCAGAAGAGCTCAAACCAGAAGCCACAGTAATTTATGACCTCACCTCACAAGCCATACTCCATCATTTCTGCACTATCCTGTTGGTTAGACAGGATAGCCCTATTCAGCATAGTAGGGGACTACACAATGGCCTAATTCCCAGGAGGCAAGAATTAATTGGTGCCATATTGGAAACTAGCTACCACATAACCATAAGCAGAGATGCTCAGATCCAGTAGTAATCTAGGAAATGCAAATGCATATATTCAATCCAGAAATTTCACTTCTAGAAAGAGTTCCATATATGCAGGATATGGGGGGCGGAGGGTATGTTTTAGAATACTGCATTGTTTGTGATGGCAAAATTTGGAAACAACCTTAATTTCCATCAGTGGAAGATGGATAAAAATATGTTGGTATATCTATACTATAAACACTATGTTGCAATTAAAAAGACTGATGTAGGGATTTCTGGCTTAAGCTGGCAAATTCAACATACACAACGAATTTCACTCCTTTTCCAATCCCCCAGTTAAACAAAAGTCAAGAATTTTTCCTCTTTTTTTTAAAACTCACAAAGAGAAGGAAAAACAGGAGAGAACACCATCAAGATTTTGTAAGCTAGAAAGAAGGTGGATGAATACTGTTTTAGCAAACAAGAAAGCCAAATCTTGAAGCAGCAGTGGAAAAGCTGAAAACCAACCTGATATACACAGAACGGTACTCAAAGGCTCAGCAACAGAAAACATATACCTTTAAAATGAAGATTATCAGCTAAAATAAAGAGGATGTTTCCTTGAGCCTCTCCCCCATCCCTGTAGAACTATGGAGGATTTTTCCTGTAAAAGAGGATAGAGTAAAAGAGAGGGTCTTTGGATTGGGAGTTGACAGCCCAGCTAAAGGCATAGATTCTTTTACCAAAAAGTGTTAGGTGGAATGGGTAAGTGACCATATACATACTGAATGATGAGTGCTGAAACACTGAGGCTGGCAGCCATACTTTTCCTTCTAGGCAGGAAACAGGAAAAGTACTTCCTGGAGAATCTGACCAGCTCAAGAGGAAATACATGGAGACACCAACATTAGACGTTCCTTACAAACAGCCCAGGAGGATCACTCTTCAGCGAAGCGCAAGTTTGACAGGCCCCATGACTACACCCAGAGCTTCCAACAGCTTTCAGTTCCCATTGCTAATCATGCGTAGACATTCAAATATTAACAGATATCTGAAGAAAGTTTCTAAAAATGGAAGAGAGACCAAAATAGAAAAAGTAATTTGGAGGAAGAAGAAACAGCAGGAAAAGTGTTAAAAAGTAAATGACCACTAATATCCTTAGAGTGATACAGGAAGGCATTGCATCTATGAAACGCTAACAGGAAGCTATTTTAAAAATAGGAGCAACCAGAAAAACAGAACAAGAATCCCCAGAAAGTAGAGCAAAGTGAGAGATGGAGAGTAAGAGAGAAAAATATAAGAAAATTAGAGGAACAGTCTAGGACATTCAGTATCCAAACAAAAAGAGAAAAAGAAGACAGAAAACAGGTAAGCATCAATGAAATAACTTAAGACAATTTCTAGAACTGAATGACATATTTCCAGATTGAAAGAGCCCACATAAGATGAAAACAGACACACATCACAGCAAGTTTCTATGAGATTTCAGAGCACTGGGAATAAAAGATTCTCCAAGTCTCCAGAGGTGGAAAACAGCTTCTATTCGTGGGATCAGAAGTCTGAATTTGGATTTGGAATTCTCAACAGCAACGTGAAAACTAGAAGACAGTGGAATAATGTCTTCAAATTTCTGATTTCCAACTTATATGCAGTCATCTATCAAGTATTAGGGTAAAATGGTCTAAGAAATATACTTCCTGTGTACCCACTCTGTATGTCCACCAAAATGAAGAAATACATCAAAGAAGGAGGAAAACATGGGGTATAGAATACGGGAGATACTCTCTCTAGGACAGATGGAAAGGAAATCTTCAGGATCACCGTTGTACACCAGGCATGAAAAGTAACTAATTCAAGGTTCATCCACAGTGTCATATGCATCCCGATTTCATTTCTTCTTACAGTTGAATAGTATTCCATTGTGTGTATATACCACATTTTGTTTAAACATTCATCAGTTGATGGATATGGGTTGTTTCCATATTTTAGCAATTGTGAATAATGCTGCTATGAACATTGGTGTGCAAATGTCAGTTCACATCCTTGGTTTCAGTTCTCCTAAATATATTCCTAGTAACGGGCTTGCTGGATCATATGGCAGGTCTATATTTAGTTTCCTGAGGAACTGCCAAACTGCCTTCCACAAAGGCTACACCATTCTACATTCCCACCAACAGTGAAAGAATGTTCTTATTTCTCCACATCCTCTCCAGCACTTACAGTGTTCTGCTTTTGTAATAATGGCCATTTTATAAGGTGTGAAATGATAGTGTATGTAATGGTTTGAGTTTCATTTAATTATGAATTTCAAAAATATAGATTAGATTATGTTTGTAAACTAATCTGTTCATCTGGGCATGATTAAGTTATGAGTAGGGCATTAACTGCCACGTCAGTGAGACGTTGAACCCCACCCCTCAGTGGGCATGGTCTCAAGTATAAAAGGCTAGACAAGAGGCAGCAGGGCAAGAAGATTGAGAAAAGCAGATGGAGAGAAGCGGAGATTTAGAGAAGCAGATTTGAGAAGCAGTTCTGATGTTGGAGTGAGCTGATTGCTGGATAGTCTACAGCTGAACTTGTGGAAGAAACAGAAGCTAAGCCCGGAGAGAAACACAGCCCCGGCAGAAGAGGAACCCAAAGGCCTGAGCCCTTGCAGAAGTCGGCAGCCATCTGCTCCAACACGTGGACTTTGGTATGAGAAGAAACTCAAGCTTTGTGGCCTGGTAACTGTGAGCGTCTACCCCAAATAAATACCCTTTATAAGGACCGACTGATTTTGGTATATTTACAAAAGGCATGCCTGTGGCTGACCAAAACAGTGTAGTTTTGATCTGCATTTCCCTATTAGCTAATGATGTTGAACATTTTTTGTGTGCTTTTTGGCCATTTGTATTTCCTCTTTGGAGAAATGTCTATTCAAGTCTTTGGCCCATTTTTTAATTGGGTTGCTTGTCACTTTATTGTTGGGTTGTATGATCTCTCTCTCTCTCTCTCTCTTTTAAAGCAGTTTTATTGAGATATATTCACATATCATACAATCTATCCAAAGTGTATAGTCCATGGCTTTTAGTATAATCAGTGTTATGCATTCATCAGCACAAAAAAATTTCAGAACAATTTCATTATTCCAAAAAGAAAAAACTCCACTTTATATAACATGGATATCAAACCCTTATTGGATATGTGGTTTCCAAATATTTTCTCCTATCAAGTAAGCTGCCTTTTCACTTTCTTGACAAAATCATTTGAAGCACAAAAGTGATTAAGTTTGAGGAGGTCCCATTTATCTATTTTTTTTTTTTCTTTCATTGATCGTGCTTTGGGTATAAAGTTTAAGAAACCTTCGCCTACCTCATGATCTTGAAGATGTTTTCCTACATTTTCTTCTAGGAGTTTTATGGTTATATCTTTTATATTTAGGTCTTTGATCCATTTTGAGTTAATTTTTGTTTAAGTTGTAAGATAGGGTTCCTTCTTTCTTTTGAATATGGATATCCAGTTCTCCCAGTACCATTTGTTGAATAGACTGTTCTGGTCCACCAGGGTAGGCTTGACAGCCTTGTCAGACATCACTTTGCCATAGTTTGAGGATCTATTTCTGAACACTCAGTTCTATTCCATTGGTCAACATATATATCTTTATGCCAATATCATGCTGTTTTTATCACTGAAGCTAATTAATGTGCTTTAAAGTCAGGAAGTGAGAGTACTCCAACTCTGTTCTTTTAAAAGATATATTTGGCTATTTGGGACCTATTACCCATAACTTCTTTTTAACCTAAAGTAACTACCGGAGAGTATACTACACCAACAAAAGGTAATAACCCAAGAAAGAGGAAGGTATGATATCCAGGATACTGAGAATATATCACAGAAAATAAAGGCAATTCCAAAGTTGAGAGCAAGGAAAAGTCCAAGGATAAGA
>PVKH010030768.1:0-12431 GCA_004027955.1 Chaetophractus vellerosus
GGGTGGAGAAGCCCCATAAGGAGGTTGTGGGAATGATGCTAGTACTAGATTTGCTGTCCTGAGCTAGATCGTCATTAGCCGAATGGTTGGTATGAGTCAATGCTCAATAAATATTTACTTGGATGGATAGTTGGATGGATGTATGGATGGGTGGATGGATAGATGGGTGGGTGGGTGGATGGATGGATGGACGGACTGATAGATGAATGAATGAGTCTTATTGGAAGTAGAACGAATAATTTTGAGAGGTAATTAGAAAAATAAATAGTACTTATTTAGTACTTACTACGTACCAGGCATTATCTGACAAATTCCCACAACAACCCTATGAGAAAAGGATTATTTTAACCCCCTTTTTGGAGATGAGAAAAAATGAGACTCAGAGAGGATCAGCAAATTAGGTAAACTCCCACAGCTAAAAAATGGTGGAGATGGGGTTTTAAGTCAAGCAACCTGACTCCAGAACCCACGATTTTGGACCTGATGCTTTGCTAAGTTGCCCCCAAGTATAGGAAGCCCCTACCTCGGTGCCTTCTGAGTCTGGCATAGAGTTTGGAACCTGATGGTGCTGAATAAATGCTAATGGTTTGCTGGAGAAATCAAGAGCCAGGTAGACTCACAAACGCACTACTTCTTTCTTGTGACTAGATCTACCGAGGGGCTTCTGATACAGGAGCTGCCTCATAGAACCACCAAGCCAGTAGTTTTCTGGGCAGAAACCTCTGTGCTCAGAAGGGCCCAGTCTCCCCTCCTCCCCCCCTTTGCCTCTTACCTTCTCAAACTCGCCAATGGGGGCAGGGCAGCTGGTGGGGTCCTGGCACACACACATGGGGGTGTTGTTCTCATCCAGCTCGCACACCTTGCCGTGTTTGCAGTGGTGGTTCTGGCAGGGGTCTGGTAGGGAGCAAGAGCAGGGAGTCAGCTAACATGTCCACCCCAACCCAGTCAAGACCCATCCTTGGGCAGGCAGTTCTGGGCTGTGGCTCCAAATCTGGGCTCTGAACAGCCCTGAGTCATCCCTGTTCTTCTGCTGAGCCTAGTGATCAGCATTTAGGGAGTAATTGGTTCAGTCTGGGGGTTAGAGGCTCATACTGAGGTCAGGGTCAGGTGCTCCTCTGGGGGGCTGGAAGCTCTGTTAGAAACACTGGAGGCCGTGCAGCTCCCACCAGGATTAAAGCACCATAGTGGTCTAGCTTTCAGTTGCTCAATCATAGCCGACATTTCTGGATTCTCTTAGAATAGGCTGTCTAGAATGACTTGGAAAGCTATAGCTATTGTCACGGAGCCAGGGAGTCTTAAGGCCCAACAAAACAGGCTTAAAAGGCTATAGAGGAAAAGGGAGAAGAGCCCCAAGGTCCACATGGAACAATGGAGCCCTGCTGTGTCTGACAAACACCGGATGAGGTGGGCGTGGAGGAGGGAAGGAACTTGACTCAGTAGAAACCCCTCAGCTCCCACAAAAACTATCCAGCTCTGTCCAAACGCCTGTTCTTCTCCTCCGAATGAGAACTTAATCTAGCTTTTTCCTGATGATGCTCTGTTTCAGGTATTCTATTCATCCTTTGTTGGAGTCACTCTGCCAGGCACCAGGCCAACTGCTCTTATGCTTCATCTCAAAACCCTCCCGACAGTCCTAGGGCTAGGGTCGACCATGACCATCTTCATCTTTCCCGTGTTAGCTGGGAGGAGCTAAGCAAGCTGTCTGGGTCACTTGCATAGGGTGTGGACAAGTCTATTCAAACCTTATTTGGTGTGAATCCAAAGTCCATGTTCTTAACCCCTGGTGAGCAAGGCCTCTCTACTCTGAGGAACGGTGGCCTGGGCAGAAGCACGGGTCACTTCCGTCCTTCTGGGCACTAACACCATGGGTAATGTTACATGACTTGTGTCAGGTATCTGGGTATCTGGGTCTCAGGTTCTCGGGGCTGTGTGAAAATCGAATAAGCTAATGAGTGTGAAAGCACTTGATGTATCCTCAGGTCTGCTCCCACGTGGGGACTGGGCTGGACAGAGGCCATCAGGGAGCTCAGTGCCCAGATGTGACCAGTGACCTCAGTGGGAACATGAAAGCCAACTTTGAAATCAGGGCAAAGCACTGTGAGGGGAGAAGGTCATGTCTAGCTGGGAAATTTCCCTTCCTGCCACTCAGCCTGGAGGGCCTGGCTACAAATAGATCCCTCCCAGATTCCAGGGGACTGAGCACCAGAGAATATTCCCAACCTTTAAGGAACCCAGCCTGCCTTTCCTTAGGAAGGAATCTTGTGTAGGCCCCTCCCCACCCTCCACACCCAGGCAGCAGAGGACAAAGGCTGGATTTCCAAGTCAGAGGGCAGCAACCTACTTTCAGCCACCACCTCTTCCTCGGTTTCCTCAGTGCCTTCATCAAATTCTCCTACTTCCACCTGGACTGGGTTGGCTCCCACAGGTACCTGGGGTAAAGGGAGAAGAGTCAAATAAATCCCCACCTCCATCCTGGACCCAGAGGAAAGCAGTGGAGACTGGACAGGGACAGACTGGCAATAACTTGCCTGAAGTTTCAGGTACCCCCAAGGGGCTAGTGAGAGACGAAGATGGAAAGGGGGGTTGGGCTCAGGGCACAGAGAGCACAAATGCCGTGGTCTGGAATTTAGAATTAATCTTATATGCTTTCTCTGTTTCATATTGCTCTGGAATTCTGCTGGGCTGCCTCAGAGGCCACAGGGTGTTAGGGCAGGAGAGGACATGAGCCCTCCACCCCAGCCAGCCACACCACAGCAGCTCCCCTTTCATCTGTTTGATGTATGGGAAGAAGATGGGTGATCATATAAGAAAAATTGTACTACAGCTTTAAAAATAGGAAATTTCAAAATCATGGCTACAAATTGTGTGGTTCTATAAAAGGTTTGGGAAAACATTTGGGGGTGTCAGGATTTGGGGTGCGTACAGGATTTACATGTGTGCACATGGGAAGAAGACAAATGCCCCGTTCCAGCAGTGGGACCCACAGGCCCTGTCTGGAGAACGGATGTGGGCAGAAAGGGGTCAGGGGTCTGGGGTCTCCACTCATGTACCTCAGCCACCTCAGCCACGGTCTCCTCCACCACCTCTGTCTCTTCAGGCAGGGCTTCCTGCTGCTGCTGGGAAAGAGAAAATGGGGTTTAGAGAGGGCAGGGACAGATTCAGCTTCACCTCTCAAGTGCCTCCGGCCTGGAACACTAAAGCCGGGGGTGCTTGGAGAGCAGCTCATTTCGGATGGGTAGAGGAAGAAGGCAAAGGGGAAGGGAATACCAGAGCAGCTCCTCTTTTATATAGTTCATAGCTGGGGCTTCTATCTAAGATTTAGCTTTGAAAAGCATTTCCACTGCTTTGAATTCTGATGAAGTCTAAAAACCACTGATCCGGGCCAGCTGCCCTCATTTTGAGATGGGAAAACAGAGACCCATAGAGGATGAACACAGTGAATTTTAGCAAGTGTCATTGTCTTCCCCATAAGTATGATATTATTATCATTATTTTGGTAATTCCTTTTTGCCATTTCAATTAGGAATACGAAGAGGTGAGATAACATATAACTTGAAGACCCTGGCCTGCTGGAACTGCTTCTAAAACTAATGCCAACTTTGCCAAATCTTTTGCGAAAATCTACCAGCCAGCTTCAGATTGCCAGGGTCTCCCATCACTCACACCCCCTCAGTGAAGAGAGGATGAGGGAATCACAACTGAAAGCAACTGCTCTTTTTGCCTGCCCCACATTTTTTCCTTCTGCTGATGTCTTCCACTTTAGCTTTGGATAGCCACCCCTTGCCCTCCACATATAATTCTTGGAGGAACTCTCTGTCAATCAAGGGGCTTGGTCCTCCCTGGCCTAGAGCAGGCCCAGGACCCAAGCTCAGCCAGACAGTCTCTGAATTTTTTTATCTTGACACATTCTCTCAAGATATGAAAACTGTTGGAGCTGATTCATTCAGATGACAACATCCCAGGGACTGTCCTTTTAATTCCTGCCTCCCAGATCCTGGAACTGCCCTTTTCCAGTCTTTGGCTGTGCCTTCAATTCTATAATCAACCCCAGTATCATTTTCTCCCTAATTTAGTCAGATCGAAATCTGTTTTTTGGTAACCAAATAACCGCCACTGGCATAGAAACTAACCCATCCCTTTCTCTGCAGTTTGACTCCCTTCTGACATCATCCCCACCAGAAGTCCTCTACCTCTGCTTGAATGCCTCATATCACAGAGAGCTCACTTCTTTCTAAGGCAATTGTAGGATATTTCTGGGGAGCTCTGACTGATAGAATGCTCATTTTCACATTATATGAAAACCTCTCTTCTCTGAAACCTCCACGCAATGGTCCTCATTCCAATTTCCCCTGAGCTTATTAGTTTGAAATATTATATATAAAAAAAGACAACCTGTCCCTTCTGAGCAGCCAAGGCTGGCCATTTCAGCAGCCCTGGAGCTGGTGGTAGGAGATAAGCCCAAGAAGGTATGTGCCTTAGGTACTTACAGGGGCTGCCAAGGCCCTCCCGGCCAGGCAGAGAAGGAAGAAGATCCAGGTCCTCATGGTGCTGGGAGCACTGTGGGAAGAAGATTGAGACTCCAATGGGTGGGAGGTTTCTTGATGGAGAGTTCCTTCCTGTGACGCACAGGCCAATTTTAGATGGCACATGGAAGAGCGTTAAATGCCAGTGACCCACGTAGGGAAAAATTGCTTCCATTCAATTGTCTTTCAATCCTGCTTACCTGGGAGAAAGGCTCGGTGTGGGGCTAAGGTGTCTTCAACACCTCTCCAACATCCACCTAGCTCCTTTTTTACCAGAGAGCAGGCCTCTGACTCACAGCCTCCACAGAAAACTATATCCAGCTGGAATCCAATAAAATTGTTTTGTTTTCTTTGTGTTTATTTGTACAGTTCCTTCCATTTATGGCAAATATGCACAGATTTTTTTTCCATTTATGGTAATGATATAAAGTCTCCTTTCTCCAAAAATCTACTTCAGTTTTTAAATGCGATTTAATGAAAGTGATCGGCTAATTAGTTAAGTTTGGGCAATGCGGATCTGGATCGTCTTTAAGGCCATTCAAACCCTGAAGTTCTAGGATTCTTTTCTTCCTATACCCCAAGCTCTCCTCCTCCCCCGCTTCCTCCTCCCACCCCCGCAATGGAAAAAGTTAATAGGCTGAGACTTCTTGCCAACTTGAGACAATGAGAACTGCATTCTAAAACAAAGAACAATAGTCGTGCAAACAAGGATGGCTACATTTTTCTCCTTTCTACGCAGAAGGGACAGCTCTCTGGATCCTCTAGGGAAAGTCTATCAAAATGCTTGCATGGGATGTGTTATCTTCTCTTTTCCCTTCACAGCAAAAGGATGTTAGCTGAGATCTGAAAAATGCCCGTGCCCTGGTCCCTGCTAAAACTCCCTCTCTGGATGCCAAGCTGAAGACTCTCATAAAATAATCTCATGTCCGTAAGAGATTTTGAAGCAGAAGCTCCCCTGATGACTCAACACCAGGCCACCCCTAACAGAGTAGGATCTGTGGAGGGAACATTTGATTTCTGGTTCTAACTGAATGGACTTCATTTCCAAAGAAATGGATTTAGGGAAGCCTAAAGCTGCCTTCCTCCTCCTTCTGGGTGCTTCTGGCCCTCCTACTCGGCTATACAGCAAGCCACTCCCTCTGCCCCAAGATAACCTGTCAGCCAAGAGGAGCAGTGGCCACTCCTTATCTCTTTTATACCCCAACTTCCATATCAGTCTCATCATTGCTAGTTCCTTCCAATACTTCTCAAGTGACTGAGCACCTCGGTGAGAGGTACCCTGGCATCATGGGAAAAACACTCGGCTTGGAACTAAAGGTTCCTGTGATACCTCAGTGCTATCTTGCTGTGGGTCTTGGGTAAGTCCTTTCCCTCCCTAGACCTTGGTTACCCCATCCATTAATTAAGAGGGTTTGACTAGGTAAATTTTGAGGTTTCTTCCTGAGCAGTTGGCTAGACCCTTAAAATGCCCCTAAAATGCCCCAGGCACATGCTGGCCTTGGCACATGTCGTCATCACCTCTATCACCCATCTTCACTTGCATTGTAGTATTTGGGCAACAGCAACAGACAAAAGAGGAGCAGACTTCATAATGTCTTCTGTTGGGCTAAACTAGATTAAAAATCTCATTCCCTATTTCTTGTAGTCTGCATGAAATAAAATGAATAGGAATTTAAAGGACTTGACCTGGGAGCTTGGCATTGCTTTGCTATGGCCCCGACAGCCAGAGGAGTCCAGCATTCCTTTTCCAGTTAGTTTCTGGAATGTTCCTCTCCCTTACACAGTTGTAGGCTTGTTCCCTTATGCTTAGAGGTGGAAAAATCTCCCTTCTTGCCTTCTCATTTGGAAGACACAAACAAAACGACTCCTGCATGTGGCTTTGGACAAATGGAACAGGCATCAATGAAGGACTTGTCTGAGATTGTTTGAAGTAGATGGACCAAAGCAAGACTGGCAGCTAGAATGAAGAAAAGTCACCCTGTCTAAGCTTTCAGAGACGACATGTTGTTGGAGAAATACCCCAGCTGGGTCTGGAAATTTAATAGGCTTCAGGCCAGAGAGCCTGAAGACAGACACTTCTCTTCTGAGCAGAGGTACCAGGCTCCCCCTGTATGACCAGGGACGGGTTCTGTTGGCTCTACTATCTGTCCTCACCATCTGCCCTCTCTAATGCTTCCCTCCTTGCTGTTGCAGCCAGAAGAGAAAAATAATTCTCTAAATCTTGTAGTGCTTTATAGTTTCTGAAACACTCTCACATGTATACTATCCCTCTGGAGTCCCCTAACAATACTGGAAGGTAGGCAGTCAGGCATGGATGGGTTCTTGGTCCCACTTTCCAGAGGAGGAATCTTAGGTCAAGAGGAGGAAATACTTGCCCAGAGCCATGGAACATTCAGGCCTATCCCAGGTGGCAAGCCAGCCTTCTCATGGAGCTAAGTGCAGCCCAGTAGAGGTTTTGTTCAGAGTCAGGGTGGGGGTTGGGGAGAAATGCAGGCAGAGAAAGTGCTAATAGAGTATGAAACCTTGGCATTACTTTCCAAAATTCGGTTCTTCCCAATGCTCAGTGTATCATCCCCAGTTCCAGAGCCTCTACCCTCTAGATGATGGGATAGGAGGGGAGGAGAGAAGCTAGACGATTCCCAGGTACATACCCACAATCCCTGCAGACCCATGAGATCTCTCTGAGGCTCTCTAGAACACGCTGAGCAAAGAAGCTCGGAGGCCGTCCTCCGAAGAGAATGGGTGCAGCCATAACCCAGCAGTCAGAGCACGAACTCCAGCCCTCGGAACTTGGCTGTGCACACATCCTATGCCAAGCAAGCCTAGGCCTAGCATGCCGGGTAAAACTACAAACACGTTTCATACAAACCACCCGATACTCCCTATCCAATCCACAAAATGGTATTAAATGAAACCTCCCCTGTTTTGTATCCCTTTAGTTAGTTGTTCGTGATGATGCATATTTTTATTCTTTTCAAAGTGTTTTCGTAATCCTGCATCCTGTTTGGGGCTTAAGGCATGATTTCTGACCTATGGTACAGATGAGAAAACTGAGGCCCAGAGAAGGGAGGAAAGCTGCCCAAAGCCCCAGGGAGTGCGTGGCAGGGCCAGGAGGACACATGTTGGCCGCATTCTGGCTACAGCACAGTTTCCCTCGGCAGCTGCCCCTTCCCAGGTAGTCACCCGAATGAGGCCCGTTGGGTGGAGAACTGGCCTGAGGTGCTGGGAGGGAAAGCAGAGGAGCAGGAGGTGTATTCCCTTGCCTTGGCAGCCATCAATGCAGACATCCCCCACCCCTACCCCACCACAGCCTCCTCCTCCTGTTCCGTACATCGAGTCCCTTCCTTTTGCCTTTATTTGCTCTGGAGATGGCTGAAAAGCCATCCTTGGCTGCCAGCAGGACCCGAAGTTGAGGTCACTTCTCTCTCTTTGGAAAGACTCTGGGAATGGAAAAGTACAGCCAGCCCCCCAGTTCTTCTCCCTTTAAAGCATGAGGGGCCTCCTTGGGGCCCTCTGAAAAGTCGCAGAATGCCAGAACCGGGAGGAAATCTCAGAATCCTAACATTTTGGACTGTGGGTCTTGGAATCCTACTCCTAGAATGTGAAGCACTCAACCTGAGCTGCAATCATCCAATCTGATTTGTGTAGAAAGAGTATATGGAGCAGTGCAGCTCAATGGAACTCTCTGAGGAGATGGTAATATTCTATTTGCATTGTCCACTGTGGTTGCAACTAGCCACATGAGCTGACTGGGCACTTGAAATGTTAACAGTGTAAGGAGGAGCTGAATTTTTAACGTTATCAATTTAAATAGCCATATGTGGCTAGTGGCTACCATAATAGGCAGAGCACGTATAGGCTACTGTAGGGGCAGAACAGTGTAAAGGTAAGAGCTTGGGCTCTGGAGCGAGAGTGTGTAGGTTCAAGTCCTAGCTCCACTGCTCAGCAATTGCAAGGCCTTTAGAAAGTGTCTTTATAACAGTACACCTACCGTGAAGGGTTCACAGCTGTTTAGAAGAGCTGCTTAAAAATCTAAGGATCTCAGAATACCCATGTGCAAGAACTTCAGCTTTTTGTCTGTAGGCCCTGGGAGGAAGAGACTTTTGGGGTGGAACAAAGGAGACTTGCTCAGCCTCCAGAGGGCACAGTGATGGAGGCCGGGTCCCCTAGGCTGCTGGCACAAGCCAGGCCTCTTACTCCCACTGTTTGGCTTGGAGACAAAGGGTTCCATAAACATGTTCCTGGTAAACAAGCCCAAAGTGAGCAAAACAAGTCTAGAGGTTAATAAGGGAGCCATGAGCCAGGCCTACCAGGGAAACGGGACTTAGGAGGAGGGCGGGAAGCTCTGCTGGGTGGGGGCAGGGTGGGGGCTGCTGAGCCAGGCCAGGGAGGTTGCACTGCCTGGCCACGGGGACCACACTGGCACGCCTGCTCGCACCCCAGGGAGTGGGCACAGCTGCTTGGAGGTGGCCTCATGATGTGGAAGTCAGGAGTTCTGGGACCCGGTCTTGGTAGCATTGCTCCCAAGGCACTGGGCAAACTTGGGGAAGGCTCTTCTACTCCCTAGCCTAACCTACCCTCCACTGCCCTGTACAATGAAGAGGTTGTTTCACATCAGGAGTGTCCAAAATTATGCAAGCCAAGGAAACCTTACTTTTAATAAGTCTTCTGCAGAAGTCCAATATTTGAAACAGCTACAACCCTTTTACATTTATTGAAGCATGTGAATATATTATTATCTATTCAATAACTAATTTTACCATGTTTTTTTAAAAGCAGGTAAAGGTGGAGCTGAGCTGGGGCATGGAATGCTACACACTCCTACACCCCCTGTAACACCCCTAAGGATCCCTAGGTTCTCCTAGGAATGAAATTTGAAAACTCTTGGGCAAGGGGGTCCCTAAGGCTCCTTTTAGCTCTGATTTTCTGAGTCAACTCAAGCAGAGGCCTTTTAGAGTATTACTTCTCCCAACTTACCTGTTGACTCTCTGCTTCCATTTCTAATATTTCTTGCTGAAAGGAAGAAGCTAAGGGAAACTTTAAGGTTGTTGTAAAGTGCTCAAGCCTAGCATTGGTGAGATTCATTCAGAAGTGGCTCCAGAGTTTGAAGCTGAAGTGATTCTGACTGAGATTCCATAAAGGCATCTAAGATGCCACGTTTCACCCTGGTTAGAAGAGGCTCAGGATGGAACTTCAGGCTCTCTTCCTTGGCTCCCCCTAGGGGCCATAACTACAACCGAGGTAACCACAAATGTAGGGATGAGAAATAACATCAAAGTGTCCAGCCTGTCACATCTGGAAAGGCCCAAAAGATACTAAAGATAGCAAATACATGGCACACATGCTTCCATTTGCCCCTCCTGTGCATGTGGCAGACATTACTAATCAATCATATGACCTTTTCCTCCAGAGTCCAGGGTAAATTCAAAGTCATGAACACAGATCTTCTGGCAGCTACTACCAATGGATTGGTGTTGGCAAGCTACGTGAAAACTCTTCACTATGCCTCTTACTTTACAGATAAAGAAACTGAGGCTCACTGAGTTCACATAGCAGGCTGGTAATCTAAAACAAGCAGTATGGGTTGATGAGTAACAACAGAGTTCATTCCATTTAAGAATTAGATGTTTTTCTAAATAATTCTGTGAAGTCACTACTTGCTGTCCCTGGCCCTGCTCAACTCAGCAGTCCCTGGGTTCAGGATTGGAGTTAGGGAGAAGAAGAAGAGGGGCCAGGCTCTGTGCTCTAGAGAAAAGGTGGCTTCAGTAGTCCCCAGGGTCACTGAAAGCTCAGCTGCAGTCTTTCTTTTATTACTTTTCAATTTTTAAACTTTTTAATGTTTCAGGTCCTGGGGT
Source organism: Chaetophractus vellerosus (assembly GCA_004027955.1). Classification (NCBI taxonomy): domain Eukaryota; kingdom Metazoa; phylum Chordata; class Mammalia; order Cingulata; family Chlamyphoridae; genus Chaetophractus; species Chaetophractus vellerosus. The sequence continues at coordinate 10,379 of PVKH010030768.1, forward strand.
CAGGGATTGAACCCGGGACCTCGTATGTGGGAAGCCAGCACTCAATCACTGAGCCACCTCGGCCCCCCTTCTATTACTTTTAAGACAAAGGTTAGGAAGAGAGTCAGCTGGAAGCCAATGAACAGCCACCTATTAGCCAGGCTGTTCTGAGCTTTGGAGCCTATTGGCAAAGCCAAATGGGCTGGGATAGGACATGGCTGGCCAACAAAGAAGAGAAAGTACAGTTCATCAATTATTATCCACAGCCCTTGTTGCCTGTACAGGAAGGTGAACATCTGGATGTATCCAAACATCTGAAGTTTGGTTCAGATACCAGCTTGCTGCGTGACCTCGAGTAAGTTATTTTCCCTTTCTCAGCCTCAATTTCTCTCTGTAAACTCTAACTCTTGTCTGGTAGTATACATGTCCTTCACCTTGAGAGAATCTGCAGTTAATGTCTGACTGCCTTTCTGTGAGTTTGCACATCCAGCCGTATGTCTGTTAAGTTAGATATGGCCTTGAGAAGCTATATCTGTTTCTGTGCGTATATGCCTGACTCAGTATCTGTTTGTTTTGGCTTGTGCATGTGAGGGTCCTAGTTTGCATATATGCATCAAGATGTATAACTGGAACTTGTCTGTGTCTTTAAGGCAAGGTATCAGTCAGGGAAAAGTATGTGAGTGGATGATTTTCTGTGTCTGCCCACTGGTTATTTTTGCTGTGCCAGTGGGTACCTGTTGGTGAAATCAATGTTTATACTCTGTATTCCTGTGTCTGCCCCTGTTTATCTCTGCATATTTATTTATCTAACTAACCTCAAAAGCCAAATATTCCACTGTTTACCTTATATCCTCAGCTTTTTCTTTTCCTCCACCATCCCTGCCTATTTATAGCTTATTTTCAGCAAGGGAAATTGATCTTGTGAATAGCAAACCTCAGACACAGTATTTGGTTGAGTCTTTACAGACAGATAAAAATTACCATTATTCCAGCCCCTCCTCCCTTGTTTCCTTTACATCTAGGTGATAGGGTGGGTGGGTGGGTGTTAAAAATGCAAGCCAATTTGCCTTCTAATGAAGGCAGCCTCTGGGGATTAAGTTCAGAACCTGAGAGCTAGAAGAGTGCCAGAAGCTAGACCATCTAGCTTGGATGTCTCATTTAACAGATTGGGAAACTGAGGCCCAGAGAGGAGAAGGGTCTTTCCCAATGATATTCAGAGGAAATACACAAGAAGTTGCCCAAATGAAAATGAATTTAGGGGAACGGATGTAGCTCAGTGGTTGAGTGCCTCCTTCCCATGTACAAGGTCCTGGGTTTAATACCTGGTACCTCCTAAAACAATGAATTTAAACAACATAATTTTAAAAATAAAAAATAAAAACAATATGATTTTTAAAAATATGCCTGTCAGCACTTTTCATAAAGGGAAGCCCTATAAAAGCCCCAAGATGATAGAGCTGCCAGAGAAAAAAGCTGGGAATGATTTCACCAACTCTGGATTCCTTAAAGCCATCTGCTCTAAAATCCCATTGCATTAGGTCGGTGCGCCAGTTTACAATGTGCTTCCCCTGTACATTATTCTATTTCGGCCACACAATATCCCTTTGAGGTGGCTGTTCCTATTGCTCTTTAGCCTATAAGGAAACTGAGGCACGGAAAATAGAAGCAATTAGTTCAAAGTCAAGTGGCAACTTTGGGGCAGACCTGGAACTAAAATCCAGGTCTTCAAACACGCTGTCCGGTCTGGGGAGTTTATCACAGCCCTACAGCGGCCCTGGGATAGTCAGAGATCAGAAGGACAGGGCCTAGAGTTTGCTGTAGTCCTTGTACTTGGGGGCGGGCAGGAGAGACATTCAAACTGAGGCGGATGTTCTCAGAGTGTTCCCAGCATCCCCTCCCAGCCAGCAGGCGGAGACCCTGAAAAAAAGGTTACCGTGGCAACTCACATTCCTCTGGGGGTGCGTCATAGCAGGGAAGAGCTTTTTGGTGGGTGGGACTTGGAGAAAGTTTGAAAAGTTGATTCCTCCTCCAGGCCTCCCCCTTCCACCCCTCCCAACCCCTCTTTGCTCCAGGT
>PVKH010030769.1:0-12433 GCA_004027955.1 Chaetophractus vellerosus
GAGTTCAAAGTCTTCACAGACAAACAAAAACTGATAGATTATGTTACCCAAAGATCAGAATTACAAGAGATACAATAGGGAGTGCTGCAGCCTGAAAGGAAAAAATGAGGGTAAGAGAAGGTGTAGAAATGAAAATATTAGAAGGGTAATTAAAGGGTTAAAAGACAGAAATAGTACTATATGTCAACAGAAAGCTCAAGGACAAAATGGAGTAAGTAATTCCTTTACAATAATAACATTGAATGTTAATGACTTGAACTCCCCAAACAAATGACATAGATTGATAGAAGTGATAAAAAAACATATGAGCCATCTACATGTTGTCTGTCTACAAGAGACCCACCTCAGATGTAAGGACACAGCCAGGTTAAAAGTGAAAGGTTGGAAAAAGATATTCCATGCAAATAGTAACCAAAAAAGAGTTGGAGTAGTGATACTAATATCAGACAAAATAGATTTTAAATGTAAAACTGTCATAAAGGATGAAAAAGGTCAATATATATTAATAATAGGGGCAATTCACCAGGAAGAAATAACAATAAGAAAATTTATGCACCTAACCTGAGTGCCCCAATATATATGAGGCACACAAAGCTGAAGGGAGAAATAGATGTCTCTACAATAATAGTTGGAGACTTCAATACACTACTCTCAATATTAGATAGAACATCTGGACAGAGGATAAATGAAGAAGCAGAGAACTTGAATAATACGATAAATGAACTAGACCTAACAGACATCTATAAAGCATTGTACCCCAAAACAGCAGGATATACATTCTTCTCAAGTGCTCATGTGACCATATTTTGGGTCACAAGATAAGTCTCAATAAATTTAAAAAGATTGACATTTTACAAAATACTTTCTCTGATCATAACAGAATGAAGCTGGAAAAATGGAAAAGTCATAAATATATGGAGATTAAACAACATACTCTTAAATAATCAGTGGGTCAAAGAAGAAATCACAAGAGAATTCAGCAAATATCTTCACACAAATCAAACTGAGGACACAAAATATCAAAACCTATGGGATACCAATCTTGCTCAAGCTCTTCCAAAAAATTGAATAGGAAAGAATGCTACCAAACTCAGTCTACAAAGCCAACATCACCCTAATATCAGAACCAGATAAAGATACTATGAAAAAAGGAAATCATAGAACAGTATCTCTAATGAATATAGATACAAAGGTCCTCAACAAAATATTTGCAAACCAAATCCAAAAGCACATTAAAAAAATTATACAGGAACAGATGTGGCTTAAGATGTTGAGCTCCTGCTTCCCACATGGAAGTTCCCAGTGCCTCCTAGAAACAAAAACAAACAACAAACAACAAGCAAACAATTGAAGGAACCAATTCAGGGGAGCCAATGTGACTCAGTAGTTGAGTGCCAGCTTCCCACATGAGAGGTCCCAGGTTCAATCCTCAGGCACGGTGCCTCAAAAAAGAAAGTTATACACCATAATCAAGTGGATTTTATCTCAAGTATGCAACACTAATTCAACATAAGAAAATTAATAAATGCAACAAACCAAAGTGATAAATTGAAGAAGAAAAATCACATGTTCCTCTCTCTTGATGCAGAATAGGCATTTGACAAAATACACCACCCTTTCTTGATAAAAATACTACAATAGATAGGAATAGAAGAAAGCTTTCTCAATATGGTAAAGTGCACATATGAAAACCCTACAGCTAGCATTGTACTCAATGGTGAAAGACTCAAAGCTTTCCTGCTGAGAACAGGAACAAGACAAGAATGCCCACTGTCACCATTATTATTCAGTATTGGGCTAGAAGTTCAAAATAGAGCAATTGGGCTAGATAAAGAAATAAAAGACACCCAAATAGGAAAGAAAGAAGTAAAACTTTCACTATTCATTGATGAAATGATCTTACATCTAGAAAATCCTGAAAAACCTACCACAAAGTTACTAGAATTAAGAGATGAGTTTAGCAAAGTGGCAGGATACAAGATTAATACACAAAAATCAATAGCATTTCTATACACTACTGATGTGCAATCTAAGAAGAAAATCAGAAAAAAAATTCCATTTATATTAGTGAGTAAAACAATCAAATATTTAAGGAACAAACTTAACTGAGGACATAAAGAACCTGTATTCAGAAAACTACAAAACATTGCCAAAAGAAATCAGAGGAGACTTAAATAAATGAAAGGACATTCTGTAATCATGGACTGGAAGACTAAATATTGTTAAGATGTCAATTCTAACCAAACTAGTTTACAGAGTCAACACAATCCCAGTAAAGATCCCAACAACCATTTTGCAGAGACCAAAAAGCCAATAATCAAATTTATTTGGAAGGGTAAGGGGTCCCAAATAGCCAAAAATGTCTTTAAAAAGGAACAAAATTGGAGGACTCTCACTTCCTGACTTAAAGCATGTTACATCACTACAGTGGTAAAAACAGCATGGTACTGGCATAAAGACAGACAGGTTAACAAGGGAACCAAATTGAGAACTCAGAAATAGACCCTCACATCTACAGTCAAGTAATTTTTGACAAGGTTGTTAAGCCCACCCAGCTGGGCCAGAACAGTCTATTCAACAAATGATGCTGGGAGAACTGGATAGTCATATCCAAAAGAAAGAAAGGGGACCCCTATCTCACACCTTATACAAAATTTAACTCAAAATGCATCAAGGACCTAAATATAAAAGCAACAACCATAAAACTCCTAGAAAAAAATGTAGGGAAACATCTTCAAGATCTTATGGTAGGCAGTAGTTTCTTAAACCTATACCCAAAGCACAACCAACAACAAAAAATAGATAAATGGGGCCTCCTCAAAATTAAACACTTCTGCACCTCAAAGGACTTTGTCAAAAGGGTGAAAAGGCAGCTGACTCAATAGGAAAAAATATTTGGCAATCACATATCCATTAAGGGTTTAATATCCATGATATTCAAGAGATCATACAAGTCAACAATAAAAAACAAACTACCTGATTAAAAAATGGGCAAAAGCCTTGAAAAGACAATTGTCCAAAGAAGGAATACAAATGGCAAAGAAACATGAAAAAATGTTCAACATCACTAGCAATTAGGGAAATGCAAATCAAAACTACAATGAGATATCATTTCACACCTATTAGACAGGCCGCTATTAAAAAGTCAGAAAACTGTAAATGTTGGAGAGGATGTGGAGAGATAGGAACACTTATTTACTGTTGGTGGGAATGTAGAATGGTTCAGCCACTGTGGAGGACTGTTTGGCAGTTCCTAAGGAAGTTGAATATAGACTTGCCATGTGACCCAACAATACCATTGCTAGGTATAAACCCAGAAGGACTGAGAACAGTGACACAAATAGTCAGCTGCACATCAATGTTCATAGAGGCACTATTCACGATTGCCAAAAGTTGGTAACAATCCATGTGTCCATCAAATGATGAATGGATAAACAAACTGTGGGGTATTCACATGATGGAATATTATGCAGCAGTAAGAAGAAATGAAGTCGTGAAGCATATGACAACATGGCTGAACCTGGAGGACATTAAGTTGAGTGAAGCAAGCCAGACACAAAAGGACAAATACTGTATGATTGTGCTATTATGAACTAAATATATTATGTAAACTCATGAAATTAATAAGCAGAATATAGGTCACCAGAAAATAGAATGAGGGCAGAGAATGGAAAGCTGATGGTTAATCTCTGCAGAATTGGTTAAAATATTGTTTGTAAATCTTTGGAAAGGAAATGAAATGTTGAGTGCACATCATGCTGTTTGTGACTGGCAGAGCTATTATATGGTATGACCATGGTTGAAAGGGGAAGCCTAAGGACATTTATATTGCTAGAAGGAAAGCTAACAAATGTAACTTGGGACTGTATAACATAGTGAAACCTCATGTAAAATATGAATATGGGTGATATTACATATATAAGACTGTTATTTACAAAATATAAATACAAATAAACTAGAGAGAAGGAAACAGAGTAGCAGCTGTGTTTTGCAGGGGAAGCATAGAAAGATTGAGAGGTGATGAGTTTTGTTTGTTTGTTTGATTGGTTTTTGTTTTTTAGTATTGTTTTTGTTGCTGGAATAATGAAGATCTCTAAGAATGATTGGAATGATGAATACACAACTATGTGGTTGTCCTGAATACTACTGACTGTACACTTTGGATGGATTTAGCTTTATTAATATGTGTCGATAAAATTGATCTGTTAAAATCGTTTTGGGAATGCTTATTGCAAAAGCCTTTTAGAAAGGCAGTTTGGTTGTATTTATAAACTTTTGCTCAGCAATCACACATTTCTGTGGGACCCTACAGAAATACTAATGAATTTGCTTATAGAGGTATATACAGGGATATTTTGCAGCATTTGTTCTAATGGTCCAATGTAAACAGCAAAAATATCCATCAGTAGAGGACTACTTATAAATTGTGGATAAGGAACTTTGCTGAAATGAAATAGGATGGAGTTGATTAAAACCCGAGGCCAAAGAAAGGTCTCACAAATACATTAAATGGAGAAGAAAGAGTTTCAGAAACATATGTACAGCATGACCTTATTTGTGTGGATGAAAACAAAAACAAAACTCATCTAAATGATAGCTGTGAATTTACCATTTTTATCTGTAAATGCACAGCAATAGATCTAGATGGGTATAGACAGGTCCTTACAGAAGAAAAAGAAGCGGCTTGAGTAGAGAGACTGAAGTGGGACTTCAATTATTTACTCTCAAAACCATCTCCATGTGTGCAACTGCTTTGTTTTTTCCACTTAATTTTTTTAAATTAGCATGAAATTTACTTATCCTGTTATAAGGCATGACAAAACAGATTAGCATGCAGCAAAGAGGTAATTTCTCACAAACGGGGAAATAATACTCTCTTCATAGCTTTAGAATCAAACCGTTTATATTTTACAAAACATTAATATAATTTCTTAAGAGTAACACATTAACAGGTGACAAAAACAGTCTGGCCAGCCAGGTCAACTGGGTGGTCACCTTGATGTCTTATAAACTCCTACTAATAGAACCGTTCTATTATAACGGTACTCGGAATGTAAGTAAGCAAATTTAATTGGTCTGAGTTACAGTCACTTTATCTCTTAGGTACGTTTAATGAAACCTTTGTTTTATAAAATATTGGTTAGAAACAAAAGAGTTTATAATATGAGTGAAATGTCAAAATATCAATAGCGCACAAAACACCTGCATACCCCCCTTCTAATTAGGTAATTGCAATGATGTCATCATCGCCCTGAAGTTCGAAGCCCTCTGCCTCTTCCTCCTTTCCCATCCCCTTCCCCTTCACATCTGTAGCTCAGAGGTGTTGTGAATTTTTGCTCTTTATTTCCTTCCTTTCTTTACATTTGTACTTAAGTACGAATTATACTAAATTATCCTTCAATGAGTTCCTTTTTCACTTAAAATTATATTGAAAACATGTTGATGCATGTAGTCATAGATGATTCATTTTCACTGTGGCTTTACAATTTTATGAACATGTAAGTATTCATTTTATTCATCCCACTGTTATCCATTTTCACTGTTAACCGTTCTCATGGTTAACATTATTTTTGACGAACTATGTGTTTAGGTAAATCCCCCTGCTCATTTCTTGGGCATAGGCACAATCATTTCACAAAGGAGTAGAATCATTAGCACACAAGATTTGTTCACCTCCAACTTTACTAGAAAATTACACATTGTTTTTGAAAGCGTGTGTGAAACATATATTCCCAGTAGCAATATTTAAAGAGTTTTGATGGCTCCACACCCTTTCATATGCTTAATCATTGTAGCAGTTTGCTATTGCTTATGAATTCCAAAAATAGATATTGGACTATGTTTGTAAACTGGTCTGTCTGCGAGTTTCAGTTTTACTTCATTAAATTATGATCAGGGTTTTGATTGGGCCACGTTAATAGGGCGTTGAGTGCCTGACCCTTGGGGGGTGGAGACTCACAGATAAAAGACATGGCAAAGGACAGAGCAGGAATTTTGATGCTGGAGTTTTGAGCTGGGGCCCAGGAAGTGAGCACAAAGAGGAGCAGAGCAGCTGAAACCGGAGAGAAACCAGCCCTGGGAAGAGAGGAACCCAGGAAGCCTGAACCCTCGCAGACATCGGCAGCCATCTTGCTCCAACACGTGGCAATAGACTTTGGTGAGGGAAGTAATGTATACATTATGGACTGGTAACTTTAAGCTTCTACCCCAAAATACCCTTATAAAAAAAAACTAATTTGTGGTATTTTGCATCAGCACCCCTTTGGCTCACTAACACCGAATTTAGTACCAGAGAGTGGGGAAGTACTTTTACAATTACCAAAATGCTGGAATGGCTTTATAAATTGGTAAGGGGTATTTTTTGGAGGAATTGTGAGATGCTGGGTAGAAAAGACTTACAGTGCTTTGAAGAGATTGTTGATGGTAATATGGGCTCTAAACAGGCTTTTTATGAGGCCTTAGAAGTAAATGATGAAACTACTGTTGGAAACTGGAGGAAAGGCGATCTGTGTTTCAAAGTTGCAGAGAACTTAGCAAGATTAACTCCTGGTGTTCTATGGAAGGCAGAATTTGAAAATGGCTAGCCCGGGCATCTAGCTGAAGAACTTTCCAAAGTAAACTCAGAGAATGTGGCTTGGCTTATCCTTGCAGCTTATAGCAGAATGCTAGGTCAGCAAGATAAGCTGAGGACTGAATTGTTAGGCACAAAGAAACCAGACACTGATTCTGGAACTTCCAAAGCCTCTGAAAATCAAGTCTCCAGAAGATAGTGCCCCATTTGAGGACTTAACTAAACTCGGAACTTGTAAATCAGAATTGAAGATGCAGTTATCTCAGAAAGACTTATGGGAAGTCTTACTGTCTGATGGCTTGGATCCCTGCTTCTTGCATGCTAAATCAACAAGCTTTTTGAGAGAGCTATATGGGCAAAAACAGTCAGCTTGGACTAAAAGGGACATGGAAAAGAGAAACTGAAGGAGAAACAGCTTTAAGAAGCAAACCATAGAAGCTGAGATCTGGAATTAAGACAATGCCTTGAGCCAAGAGAGGAAACCCACCCATGTGTACAGAGAGGGTGAGTTCGCCTCAGCAGTTGCAGAGAGTGGATGTTCCCACCCAATGTTCAGGGAGAGTTTTGCCACACCAGAGTACAGAGAGGATGGAGCACATTCTTCAAGGATAAGGGCAGTTAAGGTCAGCACCCCATAGGTCTGAGAGTGGTGGACCTGTCCACCATGGATTAGGGAAGGCCAGGTGGTCAACTTGTTGTTCTGAAAGCATTGGGCCTTTATGCCAAATTTAGGATGTTTTCTTCACTTCACTGTACTAGGGAGACTCTAACCCAAAGATTGGGTAAAGTGTGGCAATCTCCCCAACACTCTTGGAGGGTAAGGTCTAGAGCTTGTTTGCCACCCAGATGCTTGATGAGGGTGGAACCAAGAAAATGGCTGTTGGGCAAACCTGTGGAAAGGGTGGGTCCCCACAAAGCCCCAGGAAGAAGAATTCATCATCTTAAGAATGACTCTCCGACTTTGACATCTACTGAAGTATGTCCTGCAGGTTTACTGAACTGTAGAGGATCCATGACTCAAGTTTCCTTCCCAGTTTCTCCTTATGGTAATGAAGATGTTTATCCTTTTTCTGTCCATTTGTGTATTGGAAGCAGATAAATGATTTTGTAAGTTTCAGAGGTCTACAGCCAGAAGGTACTTTGCCTCAAGACAAACTATTTCTTTAAACTGATTGCGATGTGATTCTATACTTAGCATTACTACTAATTTAAGTGTTTTTTTAAAAAATATTGTAATGTCTTTTTGGAATTCAGAGGGTGGACTGTAGCAGTTTGATATTGTTTATGAATTCCAAAAAGAGATATTGGATAATGTTTGTAAACTGGTCTGTCTGAGGTTTCACTTTTGCTTGATAAAAATTATGTTTAGGGCTTTGATTGTGCCACATCAGTAGGGCATTGAGTGCCCACCCCTTTGTGCATGGGGACTCACAGATAAAAGACACGACAAAAGACAGATTTGGAGTTTTGATGCTGGAGTTTTGAGCTGGAGTCTGGGAAGTGAGCACACAGAGGAGCAGAGCAGCTGAACCTGGAGAGAAACAAGCCCTGGGAAGAGAGGAACCCAGGAAGCCTGAACCCTTGCAGACATTGGCAGCCATCTTGCTCCAACATGTGGCAGTAGACTGTGGTGAGGGAAGTAACTTATACATTATGGCCAGGTAACTGTAAGCTTCTACCCCAAATAAATACCCTTTATAAAAACCAACTGGTTTGTGGTATTTTGCATCAGCATCCCTTTGGCTAAATACAATCATTCAGAGATTTTAATATTTGCCAAGCTTGTGGATGTGGAAAGTTTCTCATGTGACTTTGGCTTGCATTTCTTTGATTACTAATGAGCTGGTGCACTTTTTCATGTTTATTGATCATTTTTGTCTCCTCCCCTGTAAAATTCAATTCCTTTACCTGTTCTGCCATTGGCCTATGAGTCTTTTTATTGCAGACACCCTAACATTATTTATTCATTCTGAATACTTATCTTTTGTCAGTTATATGGAATGCATACATCTTCAATTAGAGTGTGGCCTTTTTTTCCATTGGGTTCATGTTCCATTTCAATGAGCAGAAGTTCTTAATAGTAATATTCTCAATTTTACCATTCTTTGTGGTTTATACTTGCTGAGCCTTATTTTAGAAATGCTTTTCTACCCAAACTACTAAAGATATTCTTCCATTCTATTTTCTTTTAAATATTTTATATTTTCTACATAAACCAGAAATTAAGTTTTGTTCTGTTGTTTGTTAGAGGATCATTTTTCCCCATATGGATACCCTACTAGAACCTTATATTAAAAATCTAGGCTTTCCTGCTTTGTTCTATAGTGCCATATCTGTTAGATATTGTTTCCACATATGTGAGTTTGTTACTCCATTCCATTACTGAATTTTTTCTATTCCTGCAACAATGTTACAGTTTTAATTATGTAGCTTTATAGAATTCATTATAAATAATGAAAATAAACAGAATAATTCTACATAGTTTTCTGAAAAAAAAAACGCCATTTTTTTCCCTTTCCAATTCTTGTATATTTCCTTTTCTCAATTCCAACCCCCATCCCACAGAAACCAGTATTCTAACTTCTAAAACCATGTATTTGATTTGCCTTTTCTTAAACTAAATTATCATGGAATCATAAAATGTATACATTCCTTTGCAACTAATTTTGTTCATCATAATGTATTTGAGAATCATCCATATTATTACATGTGTAAGCCATTTATTCTTTTTTATTGTTATATAGTGTCTCATTCCCTGAATACCTATGAACATTTGGGTTATTTATTTTTTCAATTCTGCTGATGAATATTTGGATTATTTCTAGTTTCAGGCTATACTGAATAAAGCTGCTATGTGTATTTTTGTACCATTGTTTGTGTACTTTTTTCCTAATTTCTCTCTTCTAGAAGTAGAATGGCTGGCTCATCAAATGGTTTACATTTAGCTTTATTTAAAAATATATTTTGAAAAACTGGCAAACAATTTTCCAAAGTTATTCCGTTATTTCATTCTCCCACCAGCACTGTGTGAGAGATCAGATTGTTCCACATCATTGCTCAAATTTGTATTAATAATCTGTTACTTTTATTCATCCTGATGGATGTTTTGATATGTCTGTGATTTTGTAACATTTCAGTGATGACAAAGCATATTTTAATATGCTTACTGGCCAGTAAGATATCTTCTTTTATGATGTGGCTGTAAAAATACTTTAACCTATTTGAGGAAATGGAGGGACTTCTTCTCCTTTAATTATTATTATGTAGGAGTATATATATATATATATATATATTTTTGGTGAAATTCACATAACATAAAAATGTGACCATTTAAAGTCTACAATTCAGTAGCATTTAGTACATTCACACTGTTGTGCAAACTTCGTTACCATAGATTCAAAAGTTTCATCCGTCTCCAAGGAGACCCAGTACCCATGAAGCAGCCACTCCCATCCAACCCCCCAGACCCTGGCAGCCACCACGCTGCTTTCTGTCTCCATGGATTTACCTCTGCTAGATCTTTTGTATCCATGGAATCAGAAAATAGGTTCCCTTTTGTACCTGGCTGCTTTTCACTTAGTATCATGTTCTCACGGTTCATCCACATTGTCACGTGTATCAGAACTTGATTTTTTTGTGGCTGAATAATATTCCATTGTATGGCTATACCATAATGTGTTTCTCCATTCATCCATTAATGGACATTTTGGTTGTTTCCACCTTTTAGCTATTGTGAATAGTGCTGCCATGAACATTTATGCACTGTCTTCATACCCACCCTTAATTGCTTTGGTTATAATGTAGGAGTGGAAGTGCTGGGTCATATGGTCATTCTATGATTAACTTTTTGAAGAACTGCTACGCCTTTTTCTGCAGTGGGCACACAATTTCACATTCCCACTATCAAAGTATGAGGGTTACAAATTCTTCACATCCTCACCAAGCATTGTCTTTTGATAAATAGGTTTTAATTTAATTTTTTATGGTCTGTGTTTTTATACCTTATTATTAAAACCTTTGTCTATTCTGAAATAATGAAGATAATCTATTATTTTTTCTCCTAGTATTTATAGATTTAGCATTTATATTCAAGTCTAAAATATATCCCAAATTAATTTTGGTGTGTTATATGAGGTAGAGGTCAGAATTCTTTATATATGCACATATGAAAAGTTTTTCCTATGCCCCATTCTTCAGTAAACATGAACGTTTTCTAAAATGTTTGAGAGAACTTTTTTTTTGGAGATTGTACAATTTTCAAATCAATTTTTTTCACAGATATAGGATATTCACACTTTCTATTTATTATTGAAAATGGTTTGGTGTGTTTTCTAGGGAGTTTTTTTACTTCATCCAATTTCTCAAATTTATTGTCATAAAATTTTACATAATATCCTGTTATTATCCTTTGTAATATCTGTAGGTTCTGTGGTGACATCTTCATTTTTGTTCCTGAAATAGGTAATCAGAATTTATTTCTCTCTTTTCTTTCTCTCTTCCTCATTTATCTGACTGAGATTATTGAAAGGAAAAATCGCTTGGCTTTAGCTTTTTAACGTGTTTGACTGTTGCATCAATTAATTTCCCTTCCTTTTCTAATTTCTTGAGATAAGAATTTAGATATTTTATTTGAAATGCTTCTTATAAATTTTACATTTAAAGCTATACATTTTCCTTTTCTTACTTATAAGCCACATTCAACAATTTGGAGAGTTGTATTTTCATTATTATTTGTTCTACATTATTTTTTAGTCTTTATCATGTGAGATCCTACCACTTTTTAATTAGACACTTCAATAGCCCCATGAGTACAATCATTCAAGATTTATTCTGCAGTATGATTTGACTGATATGCCTTTAAATATATGATTTTCATTATCCTATTGATTTTTCCTTACCATATTGCGCAAAATCAAAATAAAAAGCAAAATCATAAAGCAAATAAAATTAAAGGAAATGAATGACTCACTCGATTTTCAGATAAACCTTGAAGAGCTGGACTGCTTTAATTCTTAAATTCCTGGGTAACGTCTAACACATCAACACTAATCCTCTAGCCACATGGAACCCAGATCTGCTTATCTAATTAGCACCACCTCATCTCTGATATTTAGATTTCATTTCGGTCAGGATCTGCATAATTAGTCAAACAGCAGCAGCCGACCATTTAAAGATTCCATCTCCTGCTTCCTCCTGTTTATTCTTGTAATCATTCTGAAATAATACATCTGTTAAGGACTGGATTCTGTGTAGTCATTTTGGAGTCATATAGCCCAGAACATTTAATGTTAATTTATAGGGGGAAAAATGTGTTCTTTTAAAAAGCAATTGCCAGCAGATGAGCAGATGAGAAAAAATAGCAGCCAGTTGTGAAGCATCAATCCTGGTACATTTTTAAAGTTTCAGTAACAGTGCCACTTCTTGTCCAGGAAAGAAACAGATACTTAAAAGTCTTTATGTATAGATGTTAAGAGAACACATTGTGCATGGCTATTGACCAAAATATATAGGTAAAATGCAAATTTAGGAGAATTGCTATTGATTTAATAGCTCATATTGTTCTTATGTAAACAAGGTTAGTTGGTGAATAACTGATATAGAAGGAATGTCAAACATATAAAGCTTCAGTTTTTTAAAAAAGCTAATATTAAATATTTCAAATTTCTAAAATACTTTTTCTCTTTTCTTAAAAAACTCATGCAAAATTTAAATATATCAAAAAGAAAAACTGAGAAACCTTTTAAAAAAGGCAGCTAATTTTTTCTCCACTTGGAGTTACAAAGTCAGCTATTAAGATTGACCTGGGCCCGGCTAGATAGCTCAGTGGATAAAGAGCTCGCCGGTGTACCACATGGGAGGCCC
>PVKH010030770.1:0-12430 GCA_004027955.1 Chaetophractus vellerosus
GGGCAAATGGGAATCTCCTATATTTTTATATAATATTTATGTGATCTAAAGCTTCTTTAAAAATAAAAAATTAAAAGAAAGAATCAAGCTGCCATAGTTTCAGCATTGCACTTAAATAACAGGAGAGAGAGACAGGTTTGTGAGGTTGGGAAAGCTGTCTTGAATCATACTAACATGTACAATTGCAAGAAAACGATTCATATATAATGAATCTTTCATTGTGTTTCCTTGCTGTGTCTCCTTGTTGTGTCATCTTGCATCATCTAGTTGCATCAGCTAATCATGTCAGCTTGTTGTCTTGCTTGTCTCCTTTAGGAGGTACTGGGAGCCAAACCCGGGACCTCCCATGTGGTAGGTGGGTGCCCAACTGCTTAAGCCACGTCCGCTTCCCTTAAATTTTTTTTGAATATAACAAAGTGAATTTATTAGCATAGTTTTGAAAAATTTCATATTATTTGCTTCTCAGAATATAAATTTGTTAAAATGATTGTTTCTGAAAGCAGTGCCTGAAAAAACTTTCTTAAAGCTTTCATGGTTTTGTTGAAACAGTGGTTCATCCATTTAGCAAATATTTATTGAGTCTTTGGTGTTTATTGTACTGTGCTGGGCTCTGAGAATATAGTAGACGTAGCATTTTCTTTCATGGGCTCAGTGTATGTAATAAAATACAAGAATGTAGATTAATCAGTGCAGTATGGTCCATTATACTTAGATTAACCATATGTATGTTGGTTTGCCCAAGATAATCACCTGTTATCTCAGTGTCTCATCTGGTTTAGTATTTGTCCTGGACAAATACAAATACAAATACAAATATACTGGTCGTGATAATAAACAATATAATCACCCTAATTATAAAGGAATTTTACTTGCATAGCTAACATTCATTGAGTGCTAGCTGTGGACCAGGCTTTAAAAAGACAGGACCAGGTATTAAGAGCTTACATTTATTCTTCATGTAAATTATAAGATAGGTACTGTTATTGTCATTTTGTGGTTGAGAAAACTGAGGAATAGGTGAATGGGTAGTTAGGCAACAAGACTCAGTTGATGGTTTGTAAGAGGTGGAACTAGGCTTTGGTCCCTGGCCGCCTAACTCCAGCGCTTGTCCTCTTAACCACTATGTTAGGTTGCCTCCTTCAATAATAGCTGACATGTACAAGGCATTGTGTCAAGGACTTTACATGTATCATCTCATTTAATCATAATATCCTGGTAAAATAGGTAGAATTTTTTTGTTTTACAGATCAAGATACTGAGGCTCAAAGATGTTAAGTAACTTGTCCAGGTCCACACAGTGGTGCATTTAGGATTTGAACATTCATGTGTCCAGCTCAAAAAGTGTGCTCTTAACCACTTTGCAGTACTCAGGACTGGCTTATGTTTGAACAGATTTATTACATAGTTTCAAATACAGCTTTATTATAATCTCTAATATTAAACCATATATAAATAATAATAATCTAAAATCTTAACTCACGTATCACCCACTCAGTGAGGCCTTGCAGTCCCTCCCCTGGCCTTGCTGGGCCACCCTACCCTGCTTTTATTATTTTTTCCATAGTTCCTATCACTGTCTACATACTGCATAATCTAATTATGTGTTATGTTTGTTGTGTGTATGCCCAATAGTTTATAAGCTCCATAAAGGCAGAGATTCTTGTGTGTTTTGTTCACTCATATTTTTAATATATGTGCCTGGGACAGTACCTGGCACATTATAAATGAATGAGTTAAATATTAGAATATTTATTACAGTATTTAAATATTTCTGGTTAATTCCTCAGACCTTATACTTAAATTTTTTCTATGATATCCATGTAATTTCTTTAAGCTATTTAATATATAAGTATTAATGAGATGAATGATATATATTATTGTTGTCGTTCCTCCCTCCTTTTGTAAATATTATGGTTTTTTTTTTTTTCAGGGAAAGGCATCAGAGAAGCTTTCTGAAAACAGTAAAATATTAATCTCCATGGCTAAGGAAAACATACCACCCAACAGTCAACAGACAAAGGGTTCCTTAGGTATGTCATTAGATGTGCTAAATGATTTTAAGGCATTCATAGCAGGCTGTTATTAAAGAGGTTTGACTTGTCAGAAAAAAAGATTTCTTTGGAATCCTAGTAACGCTTTCCTTTCTGGAATCTATATATAACAATGTGATCTACATATATGAAATATAACTCATACTGGGAAACTTCTACCAGTTTTATATATTCAGTTATAGATAATTAATGCTATGATTTCCATAAATCATAATTAAAATTTAATTGGAAAATTTCAACTGTGTGTGTATACGTGGGTGTATATGAGAGAAAGAGAGGGGGCTACTCTTTTGTTGAATAAAAATGGTATATTTGCTTTTATTTAAAAATCAAAGTAGTATGTTTAGGGAATAAAAACTGCTATTTAGCTAGAGACCATTTTAATTATTGATATCTATATTGGAATTGTAAAGAAAATACTGCAAGGATACTGAATCTTTGATTATGGTTTGGTATGAAAATATTTGGAAACTTTTTTACTGCATTTTGGCTTCTTGGTAGGTGTACGTTTCTTAAAGAAAATGTACAAATATTTTTAATGTGTAACTTGTGAGGACTGAAACTTTAACAAAAAAGTCAAATAGGATGTGTTCATTTGGTGATAGCATGTTCTTATAAGGACTCTTTTTCATGGCCACAGGTAAACTAAAAATTGTTAGCTGCTTTACATTTGGATGTCACTTTGTACAAAGGTTGCTAGCCAAGAGACTGGATAGTTCCTGGGCTTTTTGCCTCCATCAGAAAAACAGCTCAAAGTGAATTCCTTCTTTCATAATCAGATTTAGAGATAACTCTTTCAATTCTAAGTCTCTTACAAAGTAATTGGTTAATACCCAGCTTTAGAGAATTTAAGTATTATATTTTGGTTAAGTTCCTAAATCTCTTAGCCTCTAAATTTCTCTATCTGTAAAATAAATTGGATTGCCTTTGAGCCCTCAATTTTCATGAATCCAAATTTTGATTATTCTAAGAGATTTTTTAAAAATAGAATTACTTTTATTTATCCCCCTCCCCTTGCTGCTTGTGCTTGCTGTCAGCTTTCTGTGTCCATTCCCCTGGGGTTTTCCTCTGTGTCTGCTTGTCTCCCTTTGTTGCTCATCTTGCTGCGCCAGCTCTCCACTGGCATGGACCAGCTTGCCCTCACCAGGAGGCCCCGGGGAACTGAACCCAGGGCCTCCCATATGGTAGATGGGAGCCAATCCAC
The DNA here is from genome assembly GCA_004027955.1 of Chaetophractus vellerosus. Taxonomy (NCBI): domain Eukaryota; kingdom Metazoa; phylum Chordata; class Mammalia; order Cingulata; family Chlamyphoridae; genus Chaetophractus; species Chaetophractus vellerosus. The sequence continues at coordinate 3,256 of PVKH010030770.1, forward strand.
TTGAGCCACATCCACTTCCCTCTAAGAGATAATTTTTGAAAAGTCTACTAGTAGAGTCTTTCAAGCAGTAAGGTCAGACAGAATCACATTGAAACCCTGGAGTTACAACTCATTTTGTATTGTGGCTGTCATCATACCTTTGTAACCTGGCAAAAGTTGTTTAACTTCTTTGTTTCCCTATCTTAAGAAGTGATGGCCCCTACCCCCTTTTTTTTAATTCCAGGGCCAGGAGATGGACCCAGGACTTTGTATGTGGGAAGCTGGTGCTTAACTACTGAGCCACATTGGCTCCCCTGAGTTGGGTTTTTCATTTGTTTGCTTGTTGTTTGTTTTTTTTTGTTTTTAGGAGGCACTGGGAACTAACCTGGGACCTCCCGTGTGGGAAACAGGTGCTCAACTGCTTGAGCCACATCTGTTCCCCTATAAAGTTTTGATTTTGAAGTAATTTCAAAGTTATTAGGACAGTTGCAAAAATAATGCAAATCCCATACAGAGAACTCTAACATAACCCCCACCCAGATAACCAGATCCACCAATTTTAACATTTTACTACATTTGCTTTATCATTCTGCCCATCTGTCCATCTATCCATTTATCTATCTACTGAATGTTTGTGTAGGTGGTATACATCATGCTCCTTGAACACTTAATGTTTCCATGTATATTTCCTAAGAACAAGGATATTCACTTAACTGCACTTAAGGTGGTTATGTATCAAGTTCAAGAAATTAAACATTGATATAAAGCTTATAGTCTATATTCCAATTTTTTCGTAAGTCCCAATAATGTGCTTTTTGAGCCTTTTCTCCTCCATTATTAGAGCCTTTTCTGGATCACATACTGCAGTTATGTCATCTTTTTAGTTGCCTTTTTTTTTTAAATTGTAGAAACATATTAACATATAGCATAAACTTTCCCATCTCAGCCACTCCCAAATACCATCCAGTGGTATTAATTGCATTCACAATGTAGTGGTACCCTCACCACTATCCATTACTAGAACTTTCCCTTAAGCACAAGCAGAAACCCTACACCTGTTATGCATTAACTCCCCATTCCCTCTGCTCCCCCATCCCTGGAAACCTGTACTTTACTTTCTGTCTCTATGATTGTGCATATTCTCTGATATTCTCTTTGTGGTTACCATGGGACTTAAATTTAGTATTCTAAATTTGTAAGTCTCATTTGGTTTGATACCAATTTAACTTCAGTAGCACAAACAAACTATGTTCTTGCCGCCCTCTGTCCCCCAACCTATGTGTAGTTCTTATCATAGATTATATATTTATGCATTTTGAGTACAAAATCATTGATCTGTCATTACATTTTACGCATTTGCCTTTTTGATCTTGTGGGTAGTAAGAAGTGGAATTACAAACCAAAAAATACAGTAGTACTGGCATTTATAATTACCCATATTATTATCTTTACTGGAGATATTTCTTCATGTGGTTTTGATCTATTGTCTTTTCAACCTCCAGAACTTCCTTTAGTGTTTCTTAAGGGTCAGTCTAGTGATGACAGACTCCATCAGCTTTTCTTTATCTGGGCACACCTTACTCTTTTCCTCATGTAATGGTTTTGCTGGATATAAAATTCTTCATTGGCAATTTTTTCCATTCAGCATTTAAAATATGTCATCTCACTTCCCTCTGGACTTCATGGTTTCCAATGAGAAACTGGCACTTAATGTTATCGAGGCTCCCTTGTTTGGACACATTGCTTTTCCCTTGTGGCTTTCAGAATTCTCTCCTTACCTTTGGCATTCAGCACTTTGATTGTGGTGTGGATCTGTTTGGGTGTATCCTGTTTGGAGTTTATTAAGTGTATTAGTCTGCCAAAACGCTGCTCATGCAAAGTACCAGAAATCTGTTGGCTTTTATAAATGGTATTTATTTAGGGTAAAAGCTTACAGTTACAAGGCCATAAAAAGTCCAACTCAAGGTTGCTTTATCACCAGTCAGGTGCCACGTGTTGAGGCAAGATGGTAGCCGATCTCTGGCTGGTCTTTGCCTTCCCCTCTGGGCTTCCTCTTATTCTTGAGGCTCCCATGCCCTGCTTCTTCCTGATTTCAGCTGCATGCTGGCATAGGACTTCTTACATCAGTCTCGGCTGTTCTCCCCAATCTCAGCTGTAAGCTCTCAGGCAAAATGACTCATCTGTCCCTTGGGCTTGAGCTGTTTGTGCCTCCTCCTTTCTGTCACATGGCAGGATAAAAAATAACAGCTCTCTCTTCCTGGTGTCTGTCTGGGTGAGTGTCTGCTTAAATCAGACCCAGCAAGGGGGAGGAGACTCAACCTAAATCAAAAGCCCTAATCTTAACAGGTAATGTAATCAAAGGCACCTCAGCAGAAGTTAATGCAATCAAAGAGTATCACACCCAGAGGAATAGATTAGTTTACAAACATTACCTTTCTCATTTTGGGAATTCACAAATAATCTTAAACTGCCACATTAAGTGTCTTGGATATATATATATTTTCATGTAATTTGTTAAATTTGGATGTTTTTGGCTGCTATTTCTTCATATATTCTCCCTGCCCCCTTTTCTCTTTCTTCTCCTTTTGGGATTCCTACATGCATGTATTGGTAGGCTTGATGGTATCCCATAGATCCCTTAGATTCTGTTCACTGTTTTTTAAAATTTTTTTATTTATTTATTACATATCCCCCCCCTTTCTGCTTGCTCTTGCTGTGTGTCCTTTCTTCTGTGTCTTTCTATGTCTGCTACTTGTCTCCCCCCGTCTTTGCGGCGACACACCGAGTCGGCCCTCCGTGGCGGTGGCTCGTTCCGTTCGAGGGTGGCTCCATTCCGTTTTCATGGGCGGCTCTGCTCCATGTTTTTTGCGGGCATCAGTCCTCCATGTTTTTTGCGGGCTGCCTGGCTTCCGCGGCGGTTCGCAGGCGGCAGCTCCGCTTTTTCATGGGTGACTTTGCCATGCCCGTGGGGGCTCCGCCCTGCCCGTAGCGGCTTTTTGTCTTGCCCACGGCGGCTCTGCCCCGCCCACAGCAGCTTGCCTTTCTCAAGGCCGTCTGCCCACTTGGAGAGGTCCCCAGGAACCGAACCTGGGGCCTCCCATGTGGTACCCCAGCGCACTCTTTATTCACTGAGCTATCTAGCCGGGCCCCTGTTCACTTTTTTTCATTCTTTTTTCTTCCTGATGCTCAGACCGAATGATTTCAGTTGTCTTCAAGTTTCCTGATTCTTCTGCAGGCTCCAATTCGCTGTTGATCCCTTCTAGGGAATTTTAAATTTCTGATACTGCGGTTTTCCTGATTTCCTTTAGTTGTTTGTCCATGTTTTCCTTTAGGTCTTTGACCATTTTTAAAGTCTTTGTCTGGTATGTCCAGGTCTGGTCCTCCTCACTGGTTGTTTCTAATGCTTTACTCTCCTTTGCCTGGGCCATTGCCTCCTGTTTCTTTGTTTTGTACTCTTCTGTTACAAGTTAGACATTTTGATATGTTAATGTGTTATCTCTGTAGTTTAGACTCTGAGGCACCGGTTTCTTAAACATGTATTTAGAGAATAGCTCTAGGCAAAATCAAAGTTCCTTCCTAGTTCTTCTTGTGAGTGTACCTTGTCCTGGGCATGCTCACCTTGCCCTAGGAATTCCATCATTTACACAGATACAAATGTCCCATTTTCCCTAGGAAATTGATTACTTATGGTATTGGGCATTGTACTGTATGTCCCCCAGCCAGCAAACCTTTGTCCTAGGCAGCTGTGATTTGACTGTACTTCTACAGCATTCTGTAGGAAAGGTCTGTAAGTTGCGTCTATATGCAGGGCAAGTTTTGGGACAGCAAGCCTGTAGCAAGTGTCCTTGTTCATTCCTTCAGGCTGCTACCAGACAGATTGGCACAGGCATACATACTCCCAGTATGTGCGTGAGGGAGTTACTGTACTCTCTCCAGAACTGATACTTAGGGACCTGCTCTGGGAGCATGGGCCAGCTCCACTCTGAGCTGGGGATGGGTTTAGGAAGAGCTAGTTTGGATTCCATGAGATCCTATTGTTTTTAAGTTGCCTTTTTCTTGGGTCAGTGCTTGCTCTGTTACTGCAATCCTTTAACTGTTTTCTGGAGCTTTGAGAAAGATGTTTCTACCATTTCTTGCTCATTGTTCAAATTTTCTGTGGGGAGATGGAGCCCTGCATCATCTTTCTCCACCATCCTGGTCAGGGTGGTGGCATGTGTGTTAAAAGTTATTGTGGGTAATAATGGACTACCTATGAAATGATGACTGGCACATAATTGATACACAATAAATATTAATTTCCCTTCTTTTAATACATATTTTTAAACTTGGGTTCTTCCTTTTTGAAATTATATTAGTTAAAAACTTGAGAATTCTTCTTTGATCATTAAATTGATAAAATAGATAGTTTACAACTCTAACATAAAGGCAATGACTTCTGACCTTAGTCCCTCCTTCTACTTATTCTTCCTACACTCCCTGAATGACCTTCACTTAACTTTATTTACTATCAGTGTTTTCATGACTTCTAAATTTCTATCCTGATCCCAGCCTCTTTTTTGAACTCAAGCGACATCCTGAATATCTGTACTTACTTGGATATCTTGGGCTCAAAATCCACATGCACAAAATTAACTTATACTTCTCTCAGATTTTCTGATGTTCCCCATCTCAGCGAGCTGTCAGTTCAGTCATCCTGACTCCTCTCTTTCCCTTACCTTCCATATCCAAGTAATTACACAAGTTCAGTTGATTCCAATGCCTGACTTTCAAATGGGTACACTTTTCTCCAATTCCACTGACATTTTATACAAGCCTGCATTGTCTCTCACTTAGATTTTTTTTTTACAATGCAACTTCATCACTTTATTTTTTTTTAGTATAAAAAAAATCTACAAGTTAAGTGTACCACAGTGTAGGGAGAGACAACACTGAATTTCCCTAACAGTCAATGGTGTAGTCAAACATCATGTGTATAGCACACAAATTTAGATTAATTGAGATGATAATAAAATTAAAATCCAATTTCGGGAAAACAAAAATAAAAATATTAAGGATCCTTGAAATAGTCTTAATTCTAAATGAGACTTCACTGGACTCAAGTCATTTTGAATTGAGGTATTCATAACATGACCCCATTGACACAGCTTAAGAAGAGCCATGAACGGCTCCATCAGATACTCTGACAATAAATGGTAACCAATCTTTTAAAATGTGAAAACTCCTCTTTATTTGGCTCTAAAGTCACCAGGTTTTTGAAATATATGCTCCTCTTTGCCACTTATATTTTAATCAAACTGTGGTTTACAGTACAGTTTGCACTGACATGAACTCAGTTTTTCTGGCACCAAAGCAAATTTGGATGACTTTCTTATATGCAGAGGCATCCTCTGAGAGTTGTCCAAAAGCAGCCTCCACTTTTGTCTGAGGAGATGCAAAGGCAGAAATAATGAGATCTGTGCTAAGACACAGAAGGGATTTTCAGAGAATTCTTGTGAATGGCTAGTTAAAAGATGACAAGGGGGGAAAAGTGCAAAGAGAGAAGGAAATTAGTCTGACTGGCTTTCTGTCCTGCACCATTGATTCATTATAGATTGACTGGAGGAGATCAAAGACTGCAGTTAGGGGTGGGACATGGGGCAAAGGATGGAAAGGAAAAGGCAGACAACTAATACATTTCATTTGTAAGAAGTAATAGAAATCAAAGACTTAAAGGAGATTACAGACCAGTCAGAATAATTTTACAACTTTATTTCTTAGGAAGATCAAAGCTCTCTCCAAACATAATTTGATGTTTTATTACTAAAAGCAAAGACCAGTATGGGACAGTATTACTCTGGAGGAATTAAAGCAAAATCCTTAGAGTAGTTTCATACATTCATTTGATCAATGGATAGCTCTCCTATCTCAAAATGCTTTAGGGAGGTACTGCTGCCATTACATGATTCCTTATTAAGTCTGAAAATGACTTAAAGTTTGGGTACCAAGAAGATACCCCAACAATGTGTGTCTAAATTACAACCTCAGGTTAATGTGACCGAAGAGGTAGCATTTTGAGAAGTGCTGACGGTAGGTGATGTCTTTTTCAGCACAGAGGTGGCCTTGACTCCTCACCGGATGGTGTAGCCACCATCTGAGCCACTCATGAACAGGTTTCCCTTCTGGTGAGTTACAAGGATGTTGGCTTGCTGCATGACTGCAAGCTGAGCAACCTTGGGAGAGCATCCAGGGGATGGAGGAGGAATGTTGCCAGCAGTCACCCCAGCTCTGAATCTGGCACCTCCATCATAGCCTCCTTCCACCAGCACTGCTGAGCCAGGTGGATAGATGAGATCAACTGTATAATAAGCCATGGGTATTGTGGAAGCCAAAGGTCCAACACCACAGACTCGGTCATGGGAAGATACAGTAAGGTGCCAGGAAATGTAGCTGACATAATAGGAACTGTGGCAGTTCCTTGGTGCACAAAACTTGGATGATAGGGCTTTCAGTAAGCAGATGGAGCATCAGTATAGGGTGAAGCCTGAGGAAGATGCAAAGTCTGAGGGTACACTGGATTCCCAGCAGGCTACAGAGGGTTGGTTGGCTGTGTTGGATATTGACATTTGCTGTTCATGGTAGAAATGGGTCCAGTTTCGTTTAGCATCAAGGACAGTTATTTATTTATTTTTTTGTCTTTCACAGATTTTTGCAAAACCTTCCTAGTTCTTTTTGTTTTATGGTCTAACCCCCTCCAATAAATCTCTTTGATACCTTTCTGAAAAAAAATCTGATCACCTTAGTCTCAGCTTCAAGCCCTTCAATGGCTTCTTGTTTCTTCTCTGATAAAAGTCTAGACTCTTACTGCTTTTTCTCTTTGTATTACTTCTCCCAGACATGGTTGACCACTTCTGCCATGTACTCCTAATGGATTCATTGTCCTCTTAGCAGTTTTGACTCCTATAACCCAACAGCTTTGAAACTCATATCATCAGAGTCTTATGCCCACTACCTTCTTGTTGCAGTTATTCACAAATTCCAGGGCCACTCCCCCTAATTACGTAAAGATTTCAGTCCTTCTCAGTTCCTGGATCTCTTCTCATCTAATGATATTGTCCTCCACCCTTCCTTCACCACTCACTCCAGTAATCAAATCCGAGACTGTATTATCAGTAACTACATTAAAATTGCATGCATCTCACTCTTTGACAACCACTTCCTACTTTTCTAGCTAATTCCCTATTGTACTCTACCTGAAACAGTTATTTGGTTCCAAATAATTGACGCTACCAAGACCTATATTCCATTGATTCTACTCCCTTTTCATTGACCTTCCACCCTCTCATGTCATTTCCTTCCTTGCACAGCCTGAATTCTGTGGTCGAGTATAATTGCTCCCTTGCATATCTTCATCTTTCTTGGCTGTTTCCTTTTTTCCTTAGTTATTTTGAAAAATTTCAGCTCTTCTTAAACCCACTTTTGTGCCTACTGTGTGCCTGAACCTATATAGGTGAACTTGGGTGGAGAAAACATACATCTCTTAACAACAACAACAACAACAAACATACAATCATTTAACTGTGCTTACTTTATTTTATTTTTTCTGAAAACAAGTTTTATTTAAATAAGAGTTTAGATACATTACATATCATTAAAACTGAAGGGGGGAAAACCCAAAAACCAGTTCTGATACTTCAACATGGCATTGGGCAGCTGTTGCTAATAAAAGGCAAGCTCTACAGCTAGCTACGTGATCGATACATCAGTTTGAAATTTGTTCCCTTGTCAAAAGTTTAACTCTGATAGAAGGTTGCCCTCACATTCTGGTGACTCTTTGTTTGGACAGTCTTAGCTAGGCTATTATGCCTGGTCAAAAGGAACAAAGACCTCGGTGGCATGACCTTACTAGAGGGAAGGTGGCCTCTCTAAGCACTGCTCACCTGGTCAACCTGGAGACACCAAGGGCTCTTTGTTACCAAAAGGCTCCCCTCTTGTGGTACCGCTGCTGTGGCTGCCTCACCCCATCTTTTCTCAGCTCCACCGAGGGCTGGTCAGTTGGTGACATTCTCTCAGGGCAGGGAACTCTCCAGAGGGAGGACCAAAGAGCTTCTGGCCAAACATAGCCATCCGTGATCTTGGGGCTCTGGGCGTGGCTGAAACATCACGTTATTGCTTTGTCTCAGGCTGGACACTGCCAGGCGCCGACTGCTTGACCTCTGTTTAAATGAGGGACTTCAAGACTAGACAGCATGGATCTTTTCAGTTTATTGCATGAAGGAGTTGCACTAGTCCAAATTAAAAGTGGACCCCAAATGGTTACATTATACAAGCTGTGAGGTTTTTAAACTTGTGACAAGGGACATAAGGGAAATTTTCTACTCATTGCAAGGAAATCCTCACTTAAGCTTCAATGAGCCACAAGCACTTAAAACCCTTGAACCTTCAGCTGGTTGTCCTTAGCCAGTCCAGTCTCCACAAGGAACTGGCATATGTTCTTGCGCTGGTCACCCTGTAGGTGAATCACTTCTCCATATTCTGGATGCTCAATTACAATACCATTGCGGGCAAATTTCTTCTTAAACACCTTCACTAGTTTTTATTGTAATCATCAGTGATCCCTTGAAAAGTGGTAAGGGTCTTCCTGCCATTTCTCTGTTGAATTCTTATATGGATATAATCCTCAGTCCCAGCAGGAAGCATCAGCAAAGGGGTCGAAAGAGTGGGAGGTTCTGCATAGCGGACATATGATACGATTCCTTTTCCTTGGTGGAAATGGCCTGCGGAAGGAGACAGCGGGAGAAGGTGGGCAGGGGGGACGGAGTGTCGGGAAGCGAGGGGGCTCAAGGGGGAGGCTGCTGAGTCCTCGGTGGCAGCTCAGTGACTGGGCTAACTGTGCTTACTTTAAAGTAGTGACTACCAATCTCAAGTGGGCCCTAAATGCTGTTGGTGATTGTAGTGGTTTGAGTTTGAATTAATTATGAATTCCAAAAATATAAGTTAGATTATGTTTGTAAGCTCATCTGTTCATCTGGGCATGATTAAGTTATGAGTAGGGCGTTAATTGCCACGTCAGTGAGACGTTGAGCCCCACCCCTCGGTGGGGGTGGACTCAAGTAGAAGCAGAGATTAGAGAGAAGCAGCAGAGAGGAGATTTGGAGAAGGAGATTTAAAGAAGCAGTTCTGATGTTGGAGTGAGCCGATCGCCGGATGGGCTGCAGCT
>PVKH010030771.1:0-12426 GCA_004027955.1 Chaetophractus vellerosus
GGGCAGACCGCCTTGAGAATGGCAAGCCGCCATGGGCGGGCCGGAGCCGCCGTGGGCAGGGCAAGAAGCTGCCACGGACAGGGCAAGAGCCGCCACGGGCAGGGCAGGTCGCTCGCGGATGGAGCGCAGCCAGTCACCTGCGAACTGAAGCAAGCGCCGGCCGTGAACGTACGCAGAGACCGCCCACAAGCGGGGAGGGCCGCGCCTGCGCAGTGATCATTCTCGGCGCGTCGCCGCAGCGGGGGGAAGGGGAGATATGTAATAAAATAAATAAATATTTAAAAAAAAAAAAAAGTACAACATATATTATAAGCAATATTTATATCTATACGTGTATATATATATATATATATATAACTGACAAACTTTTAGCTAGACTGACTAAGAAAAAAAGAAAGAGAAAAAAAACTAAAATCAGAAACGAAAAAAGGAGTATTACTAAGAACTCCACCAAAATAAAAACGTCTACAGGAGGATACTATGAACAGCTATATGCCTACAAATTAGATAACCTTGATGATCTGAACAAATTCCTAGAAACACACAAACTACCTATACTGACTCAAGAAGAAATAGAAAATCTGAACAAACCAATAGTCAGTAAAGAGATTGAATCAGTAATAAAAAAAACCTCCCAACAAAGAAAGCCCGGGACTAGGTGGTTTCACAGGGAAATTTTATCAAATATTTGAGAAAGAATTGACAACCTTCCTGCTCAAACTCTTCCAAAAAAATTGAAGAGGAGGGAACACTCCCTAACTCATTCTTTGCAGTCAACATCACCTTCATACTTAAGCCAGATAAAGACACCATAAGAAAAGAAAATTACAGACAAATAACTCTTATGAATATAGATGCAAAAATCCTCAACAAAATACTTGCAGATTGAATACAACAGCACATTGAAAGAATAATACACCATGACCAAGTGGGATTTATCCCAGGTGTGCATGGTAAGTTTAGCATAAGAAAATCATTTCAAGTAATACAGTACATTAACAGAATGGAGGGGGGACAAAATCACATGATTGACAGAGAAAAGGCATTTGACAAAATCCAGCACCACTTCTTGTTAAAAAACACTTAGAAAACTAGCAATAGAAAGAAATTTCCTCAACATGATAAAAAAACAAACAAACATATATTAAAAACCCACAGTGGGAGCTGATATGGCCCAGTGGTTGAGCACCGGCTTCCTGCATACAAGGTCCCGGGTTCAATCTCCGGGCCCCCATACCTTACAAAAAAAAAACAAAAAAACGCCACTAACATCATACTTAATGGTGAAAGACTGAAAGCTTTCCCTCTAAGATCAGTAACAAGATAAGGATGTCCACTGTCATCACTATTATTTAACAATGTACTGGAAGTTCTTGCCAAAACAATAAGGCAAGATGAATAAATAAAAGGCATCCAAATTGGAAAGAAAGAAGCAAAACTTTTCCTATTTGCAAAGGACATGATCCTATATACAGAAAATCCTGAAAAATCCTGAACAAAGCTCCTAGAGCTAATAAATAAATTTAGCAAAGTAGCAGGTTAAAGATCAACATGCAAACTTCAGTAGTGTTTCTATACACTAGCAATGAACAATCAGAAGAAGAAATCAAGAATAAATTCCATTTAGAATAGCAACTAAAAGAATCAAATATCTAAGAATAAATCTAGCCAAGGATATAAAGAATTTGTACACAGAAAATTATAAAACATTGCTAAAAGAAATAAAAGAAGTCTTAAATAAATGGAAGAACATTATGTGTTCATGGATTGAAGACTAAATATTATTAAGAGGTCAATTCTACTCAAAATGATTAATGAGGAGACACCTATTACCGTGCAAACCAGTTACTGTAAAGGACTTAACCAATCACCCTAAAATCTCTACCAGACCTGCAATTCTATGCAGGATATAAGCAAACCATTACTACAAAATTTGGAGTGTCCTTAATCATAAATCTTTATGATTTATGGAAGTGACTCATGTTTGGTCATCAACCCCCACACAGCACATTCTAAAGAAGATCCTCCTTCTACCAAAGGAATGTTGTCTCTCCCACACAAACTAACTACCACAGAGTTCTGTTCAATGTACATGAGATTTAGAAAAAGAAATATTTTTGAAAAAGTAAGGTTTCAAGTCCCTCTATTTATAGGGAAAGGAATATATCAAGTTACCGTTTACCTCCTCAAGACTCATAAACTTCTAAAACAGAAGATCTCCGAAACATGATGTTGAGCTTTTTTTTCATGTGCTTTTTGACCATTTGTATATCTTCTTTGTAGAAATGTCTATTTCTCCCCACATAAGATCTCCAAAACAGTTGATGATTATTAAAGCTGGGTGATGGATACCAGAGTTCATTTTCATTATTCTATTCTATTTTTGTGTATGTTTGACTATTTCTATAATATAAAGTTAAAAATACATATGTGTACATGTAAGTCTGTAGATATTTATATTCAATGCAATCTCAATCAAAATTCTAATAGTCTCTTTTGCAGAAGTGGAAAAGGCAATCAGCAATTTTATATGGAAGTGTTTCATTCCCCAAAAAGCCAAAATGTTCTTAAATGAATAAAGTTAGAGGACTCACACTTCCTGAATTTAAAACTTACATAACAAAGCTATAGTAATCATATCAGCATGCACAACGACAGACATATGGATCAATGGAACTGAATTGAGAGCTCAGAAATCAACACTCACGTTTATGGCCAGCTGATTTTTTGACAAGGGGGCAAACTATTCAATTTGGAAAGAATAGTTTCTTCAACAAATGGTGCTGGGAAAACTGGATCTCCATTTGCAAAAGAATGAATGTAGACCCCTACCTCACACCATATAAAAAAAACAAACTCAAAATAGATCAGAGATCTAAAAATAAGAGCTAGAATTATAAAACTCCTAGAAGAAAACATAGGTAAACATTTTCAAGACCTTGTGTTAGTCAATGGTTTCTTAGACTTTACATGCAAAACAAAGGTTAAAAGATTCAGATTACCTGGTGGATATATTTTTTTAAATTTTTAACCTGTTTGCACCTAATGAGTCATCCTCAGAAAACAACAAAACATTACTGAGAGAAAGTAAAGAAGACATGGAAGTGTATATCATGTTTGTGCATTAGAAAAGTCAAAATTGTTAAAGTGATGTTTCACCTCAAATTGTTCTACGGATTTCATCCCAATCTAAACTTCCAGCAGAGACTTCTTTTGTTTGGCTTGGTTTGGAATCTGACGAGCTAATTCTAAAGCTTATAGGGAAATGCGAAGGATTTAAATTAGCCAGTGCAATCTTGTGGAAAAATAAAGCTGGAGGACTTACACTATCTGACTTCAAGACATTATGAAGCTAAAGAATTAAGACTTTGTTATATAGGCACAAGCATACATCAATAGAACAATGGTAAAGAACAGAGAATCACAAACATACACCTAGACAGTCATTTGGCTTGTGTCAAAGATGCCAAATCAGTAGGCAAAGTATAGTTGGTTCAATAAATAGTGCTGGGTCAATTAAAATCCCTTTTTTAAAAAATTAATAATCACCCCAATCTTACACTATATGCAAAAATCTATTCCAAATGGAGCATAGATCTAATATGAAAGCTAAATCAATAAAGTCTTCTAAAGGAAAACAAACAAACAAAAAAGGAATGTCTTTGTCATCTTGGAGACGATAAAGACCTCTTAGGACACAAAAAGCTTTAACCATAAGAAAAGATTAATAAGGTGTACTTCCTTAAAATAAAAAACTCCTGTTCATCAAAAGACACTGAGTTATGAAAAGGTGGCCACACACAGAGAAACTTTTTCAACACATATATCCAGCAAAGTTACTATCAGAATACATAAAGAATTCCTATAGATCAATAAGGAAAAGACAGACAACTCAATAGGGGGAAAATGGGCAAAAAATCTGGTCACTTCGTTAAAAAAAAAAAGTTATCCAAATGACCAGTAAACATATGTTCAATGTCATTAGAGAAATTCACTCACCAGAATTATCAAAATTAAAATACAGACAATATCAAGTCCTAGGAAGGAATTGGAGAAACTGGAATTCTCATAGAATTCTGGTAGGAGAGTAAATTGGTGCAATTATTTAACAGAACTGTTTGGCAATATCTACTAATGCTAAATATTTGCTTAGTCTATGACTTAGCAATTCTACTCCTGGGCATGCACCAAACAAATATTAATGCTTTTTCCTGTTCCCCAAAGGACATGTGCATAGAAGATTTATTAATAATATCTCCAAACTGAAAACAACCCAATGATCACCAATAGAAGAATGAAATAGAATATTCACACAATGGAATACTTCAGAACAATAAAAAGAAGAAATATGCTGATACATAAAACAACATAGATACATCTTAAAACCATAATGTTGAGAAAGGAAGACAGAAACAGTAGAATACATAGTATATGTTTCATTTTACATGAAGTGCAAAAATACACAGAATTTATCCATTTTAATAGAAGTTTGAATAGTTTCCTTTGAGTGCTTATTGACAGGAAGAAAACACAATGGAGATTTCCATGGTACATGAAAAATTCTACATCTTGATATAGTTAGAAGTTACTTCAAACTATACATTTAAATTTTGTGCTCTTAAATTTGTGAGTAAATTTGTCAGCAATTTATACCTCAATTTTTAAGTTCAGAATTCATAGAGCAAAAATTGATATAACTATAAACATAAATTACAAACCCATATCCCAGCAAGAGATTTCAACATCCTGTCTCATGTGTGAATAGCTCAAGTAGATAAAAATTAGTAAATATAGAAAAGATCTGGACACAATTAACAAGATTAATTTAATTGAGATATTTGGAACTGGTTCCCAGCAATTATAAAAATGCCTTTCTTCTCATATGCATGAAATATTTACAAAATAGTAAACCATCAATAAAATCTCAACAAATTTAAGATATATGTTGTTATATAGAGCACATTCTCTGGGCACAATGCAATTAAGTTTGAAGTCAATAAAAAAATTAAAAACTCTCATACCTTTGGCAAATTTGGCAAATTTAAGAACAGTTGTGAATAGTTCGTGAGTTAAAAAAGAAATCATAATAGAGGTTTTTTTAAAACTTTATACCCAACAAGAATAAAATACTACAGGGCAGTACTTCTACTCTTCCACAATGGAACAAATGGAATGAAACTTGCCTTCTTACAATACACCACTGAAAAACTGGACAAAAGATATGAAACAACATTTTGAGAAATTATACAACAGGCAGCACAGAACTGCGATTTTTGAGAAAAAGGAAATAACCTAAGAGAACCCTATGGGCTCACCCTGGCTCTCTGCCTAGAGGCAATTCCCAGACAACAGTGCAGAAAGGGAGAAGTTAAGCAGAATCTGGTTATCTCACTGAGTTAAGAGACAGAGAAAGAATCTCTGGGGGACTGAGGAGGCTGGATTTTTCAGAGCAAAGCACTAGAAAAAAGGGAGACATGGTTCTAGAAATATGCATAGTGGTTCCCAGGAGTACACTGCTATGTACTAAATTATGTATACATACTTATGAGGCTGGGCAAAGAATTACAGGAGAGCTGTAAGCTAAAAACCTCCCAGATCTCACATAAGTTGGGGGATGGAATTTGAATTCCAACCACAGAATGGAGAATATTTGTTGAACACCCAGACCATGAAGTAGAGACCCGAGAAGAATAATGTCTAAGCAACAGGGCAAAATTAGTTCAACAATAAATACTACTTTATACTTTCCAATCAAAGATTAAAACAACTTCAAAAGGATGAAGCTGATCCACAAGTAACCTAACTGCCCATCCATTATTTCTAACACTATTTAAAGAAAGAGAGAAATCCACATATTCAATAATATAATAATCACGAATGTCCAGCATCCAATAAAAATTACTGTTGAAAATTAGTAAACAGGCACATAAGCAGGAAAATGTGATTCATAGCCAGGAGGAAAATATGTCAATAAAATAGCCAAGAAATTAGAGAAATTATAAAAGTAGCAAGTAAGCATTTTAAAGCAACTATTCAAAATATGCTAAACTTTTAACAAAACTTGAGCATCATGAGGGGATAAATGGAAGATGTAAAAAAGAATCAAATAGAGCTTCAAAAAATAAAAAATACAGTATCTGAACGTAAAAGTTCACTGAGTGGAACTGACAATAAATTAGACACTGTGGAAGCATGTACTAGTGAGCTTGAAAATATGCAATAGAAATCATCCGAACTGAATCACAGGGAAAAAAAGATCGAAAAGATTAGCAAAACCTCAAAGACCTGTAGGACTGTATCAATCAGTCTAACAGAAGTGTAATTTGAGTCCCAGAAGGAGAGGAAAAAGAAATTGAGCCCCCCCCCCAAAATAGTTGAAGAAATATGGCTCAATATTTTCCAGATTTAATAAAAACTGTAAATCTACAGATTCAAGGACCTCAATGAACTACAAGCAGGATAAAAGCACAGAAAACAAGACCTGACAAGGCACATCATAGTCAAATTGCTAAAAACTGATGATGAAAAGGAAATCTTAAAAGCATTCAGGAAAAAAAGATATGTACTTCACATTACATGATATGACATGACAGTACAAACATAAGAACGACTACAGATTATTGGTCAGAAACAATCTAAAGCAGTCTAACAAAGGAATAACATCTTTAAAGTGTTGAAAAGAAAAAAATCTGCAAACATGAATTTTATATCCATAAAATATATCCTTTAAAGATGAAGACAAAATACTTAAGACATACAAAATCTGAGGGAGTCTGTCACTAACAGATTTGCACCAGAAGAAATATTATAAGTTTTTCAGACTGAAAGAAATCTGAAAATCTGAAAGAAAGAAAAGGATACCAGATGGAAAGGTGGATCTTCACAAGGAGTGAAGAAACTTGGAAATGATAAATATGTGGTAAATATGAAATGTTCTTGCCTTTTAATTTCTTTTAAAGATAATCCACTATTTTTATTTTATTGTTTATTTTATTATTTTATTTTAGCAAAAATAAAATAAAAATACTCTGGTTTTCATAACATGTACAAGTCAAATGTATGACAAGTCTACAAAATATGAAAAGGTAAATGAGAGTATACTATTGAAATATTTTTATGTTATATGTAAAGAGAACATTATTTGAGGCTATATCATGATGGATTAAAGATGCATATTGAAATCCAAAAGCAACACTTAAAAGATATAGAGTTAAGAGGTGATAGTGGATATAAAATAGAATACTAGATAATGCTCACTTAATCTAATATATGGTCGGAAACTAGGGAAAAGGAACAAACAACAAATGGGACAAATAGAAAACAAATAGCAAGATGATACCTAACCACCTTGCTAATTACAATAAATGGAAATTTTCTATACACTCAATTTAAATGACAAAGATTTTCAGTCTAGATAAAAGCAAGGCCTACCTATGTGTTATATGGTAAACACAGTTGAAATATAAAGATACAGAAAGGTTAAACGCAAAAGGATATCATGAAAATACTAAACATAAGAAAGCTAAAGTGACTATATTATCATACAAAGTAGATGTAAAAATAACAAATGTTACCAGGTACAAAGAGTGACACTTTATAATGATAAAACTGGTCAATTCATCAAGAAAACATAACAATCCTAACGATAGAGTTTTAAAATACATGAAGAAAAAACTGACAAAACTGCAAGAAGAAATATAACAGTCCACATATGTAATTAGAAATTTCAATACTATTCTCTCAGTAAATGATAGGACAAGAAGACAGAAAATCTATAAGGACAGAGAAGACTTTAACAATATCAGCCAACTTGATCTAACTGATAGTTATAAAATACTGCAACCAACATCAGCACAGCACATGTTCTTTTCAGGTACGCTTGTAACACAGACCAAAATAGACCATCTGTTCAGCCGTAAAACAAGTGTAGATAAATTTAGAAAGATTGAAATCAGAATGTGTTCTCTAATCACAATGGAAATTAGACGTTAGATATAAATAACAAAGATTGGAAATCAATAACTTTTAAAAAATCTGTAAAATCCCAAATATTTGAAAATTTTAAAATGTACTTCTAAATTATCCAGGGACCAAAAAAAATCACAAGGTAACTTAGAAAATATTTTATATTGAATAAAAACGAAAACATAGCATACCAAAATATGTGGGATACAGCTAAGGCATTACTTAAAAGGGACTTGTAACTCTAAGAGAAATCTAAAATCAATTATTGGAACTTCAACCTTTAAGAGCTAAAAAGAGCAAAGTAAGCCCAAAATAAATAGAATGGTAAAATGATAAATATAAATGCAGAAATCAAGAATATGGAAATTGGTTGTGGAGTTCTTCTCAGTAGCTCCCTAAAGGGCTTCCTCTCCTGGGTGCCAAAGTTGGCATTGGCGCTGCCAGACTAAGCCAGCTCCAAGATTTGAAGGGACTGGAAATCTGTCTGGTTCCAGATTCTTATGCAGGCCAGAGGCTCACTAACGTGCGCGAGAGGTGTTGAGAGCTCCCAGCTGCCTGCAAGCTCCTGTGCAGACCCCTTCCTGTCCTGCAGGTCAGAGCCAAAGCACATAAGGAGCACAAGAAAGCGTTGTGGGGGGAAATACATTCTAGACAAGCCGAATAGCAAACTCAGGGAGCAGCCTCCATACCCGATTTGACCTTGGAAGCAGAACCCACAGAGCTTGTGGGAAATGCTGCAGATGAAATAATGGACAGATTCACCTGTGAATCTTTGTTGACCTAACTCACACCACCTCTGTCGTGATTGTGTAGAACGGGCCTCTCATTGTTTCCACAGAATGTGGCTATGTCTTCTGTAGCCAGTGCCTCTGTGATTCCCTTAAAAATGGCAACATTTGCCCAACTTGTAGGAAAAAGATCAACCACAAACAGTACTACCCCGTTTATATGTGAAGTGTATAGCGCTGTTCAGGATAAATGGATGGACAGACAGATGGCATGGCTGGATTCTTCCCTCAGTCTCACGCAGTATCTGTGGTTACCTGCCTCCGTTTCCTGAGCTCAAAAGACTAATTAAAAAACCCACACCTGATATGTAAACTGCTCTTTTGTTTTTCAGCCTCCGTCTCAGATCTTTTTGGTATCTCCAGTTTGATGCTGTGGGGGTGGACCTAGGGCCCTTCCTAGGCCAGCTCTGCCTCTTTGCTCCTCTGGGTGGTCTGGTTCTAAGGCAGAAGAAAGGGGCTTAGCCCGTCTGGCCGCCCTTCGAGACTGTGAACCCAGGTCTGCTTCCTGTGACCTCTTGGTTCGTGGGCTGGCCTGAGAGCTCCCAGACATACTGGAATTAAAAATCATGGTTCTTACCTTTATCCGGAACTGCTTTTCTCCTTAAAACAGCTCCCTCCTGGCTCTGGCCAGTGAGCAAGCAGTTCTGCCCCAGTGTTCCTGGGCTGCCACCTTTCACCACAGGAGTCTGCCAGTCAACCTCACCACAGTGACCAAGCCAAACACTGTCCACCCAGCCAAAGATCCCAACTGTGAAAGCAGCCCCCAGGCCTGGTTCCTGGAAAGCCAAGGTCTCCGTGATTCCATCTGCACTGTAGAGAACTTTCCTTACAGATGAAAATGTACAGTAAAGCCCATTCTGGGAGCGCCTCTGGCTCAAACGGTTGAGCACTGGCTTCCCACATACGAGGTCTTGGGTTCAATAACCAGCACCGGTGCCTCAAAAATTAATTAGTTAATTGATTAATTAACTAATTAATTAAAAATAAAGCCCATTCTTTCTTCCTTGTCAGCAACCTGGAGATGCAGCGCTGTCAGCATCCCCTCAGAGGTCTAATGTTGCCTGCGGAGCAGTGCTATCCCTGCGGCATCAGGAAACTTACCCATGCCCCAGAGGCCCAGGATCACAAGGCACACAGGGTGGGTGGCTAACCCCAGTTTGCCTTGTGTCTACTGCTGCTCAGTTCCCTTTGCCTGATGTCTGTTTGCCCGAGTGTGAATGCTGGGAGGTGGTGGCAGGAATGGTGGCCTTATCAGTGGCTCATTCCTGCACTGCTGCCCAGCTCACTGCTGCCCCTTGTAAAGAACCTTGCCCCACCTGACTAGCTGGGCTGTTGCTTGGCTTTCTCCTCTACCCCTACCAATGGTGATTTTTTGTTGCAGAAGTTGTTCTTTGGTTGTTTGGGCTCTGATCCTTTGGGCTTTTCTGCTCCATAGATTTTGGTTGGCAACGCACAGTGGCATCTTCTCCCCCAACGAACGCAGATAAGGCCCTTGGCACTACTCCGCGGACAAGTGTGAGCTCAGCCTCTGGGAGGTGGCCAAGCAGCCTGAGCTTCCCTGACAGCCGGGGGCAGGGTAAGGAGAGGCCTTGAGGGGCCAGCCTGCCTCCACCTCCGCACCCACCTTCAAGGTGGGCAAAGGGCCACTGTGGCTTGACTAGCAATAACCCACCTTCAGTTTACCCTGCTGAAGGAGCAGGGAGTCAGCACAGAATTCACTTTAGACAGGCTGAAGGAGTGTCTCTCCTCGATGTGAAAAGAATAATTTTAATCTTCATTCTGACTTTTTATCTGTTTGGCTAGCTTCCAGTTAGTTTGAATAAAAGTAATAAATTTTTGCTTAGAGTCAAGGAGGGTAAGAGCATCTCAGCTTTTATCCATGTCATGTGTCTGGGGTGTCAGGTAGAACGTTGCTATGATTAAGATTCCTCTGGACTTCATGTAAATCCTTTTACTTACATTTCAGGAACACTCAATACTTCAGGAGCCAACCAGTTGACCAATAATATGGTGACACTCATTTCAAAATGTCTTTAGTTTTATGCTTAAAGACCACATAAGTGGCTGATCATAAAAATTGCATTACTTAACACTAGGAATAAATTAGGGGGGAAAGTATATGTTATCTACTCATTAAGAAACTACAAAATAGGAAAAGTTTGTTATGGAAGAATCCCTTTCCCTTCCCAGAGTACAAAGTTTGAATCTTCCTTTGTTACATTTAAACAATAACCATGTATGTCAGTCTGTTTTGGCCACTCTGCTAATGTTAAAGATGGAAATAAAACAGTTGATTTTGGGGAGCTTAGTGGTTAAGTGCCTGCTTCCCATGTAAGAGGTTCCAGGTTCAATCCCTGGTGCTTCCTAAAAAAATTATAAATAAATAAATAAACATTAATTTGAACCAAAAAAAAAAAGAATATAGAAATTGGACAGAGAGGAGAGCATATGGGGCCATGGGAGTACATAGAAAGGGTACCCAGACTACCATTGGGGGTTCAAAGCATGCTTCCATGAGAAAAATGCTTCCACTCCATTCATAAACCACCAAATGATATGTACTACCTTGTTTTCCTTTAAGAAAGGCATTGAAGTGGAAGGCAGAGTTCATCCACATCTGGCCCAAATAAGAAGGCTGAAGGCGTGAATATGAAATATGTAATGCAGCCCAAGCAGGTTTCTTGATCAGAAGGGAGGAATGCAAATGGAAGAACAGATTAATGAAAGGGAGGATATATGGATTTTAGAAGGAAGAGTAGAGGGAGAAGAGCAGAACAGGTGATCAAAAGAACCTCTGGGGTAGAAGGGAAAACTAGTCTCCTGTAGCCAATCAGCTAGGAAATGCCTCTGGTTAGAAATAAGCCAACTGCACCTCCTCAGAATTGACCACATGGCATCTTTGTCCAGGTCTTTTTCAACCAAAACAAAGGCTGTGCTTGGAAAAGCTCAAAATTCAAAGGAAACATTTCCGATGCTGTGAGTAGGGTCTGGGGAAGTCCATACTAACTTCACCCTGACCTGAACAATGATCACTTACTTTCAGGACAGGGACTAAGATAAAGCTGTCACGGGAAAGATTAAAAATGAGACCAAAGCAACCACGACCACAACAAAAAGAGATAGAAAGATAAAGAGAGACTCAGAAATGAACACCCACTTGCTTTCGGATGAGCAAGTTGAGTCAAAGTCCTGTTGAGGACATGATAGATCCTATATCATAGCCAAGAACCCCCAGAACTAAACAAATTCAGTGGTTTTCCTTTCCTCCCTATAATGTTGAGTACAGATTGCTGTAGCCTTTTCACCTGATGGGAAAAAAAAACTCATGTTCTAAGATATATGAAGACAATGTATATAACTCAGTCAATTCTGTTTTGTTCAGGAAAATTCCACCTTTCTTCGTCTTACCTTCCCTTTGCTAAGTCCTCCCCATTTTTCTGCGGTAGCACCATCTCCACTTCTCTCTCCGCTACCCTCAAATTCCAGGGGGTCCTTAGGCTGACTGGTGTTCTTGAGCCACCTGAAGGTCAAAGGGGAGGGAATATAAATTCCAGTTGCAGCAAAGAACATATCCCCCAATAGTCTTCAGCTTTCAAATGTACATGTCTTTGTTCCTGTCTCCTTACTCTATTTTTTTTAAAGATTTCTTTTTATTTATTTATATATCCCCCCC
>PVKH010030772.1:0-12431 GCA_004027955.1 Chaetophractus vellerosus
CTTAGAAGTTTCTATGTTAGATCATTGTGCAATGTTTTTGAATTATCTCTTTGTTTCAATTATAAACTCCTGGACTGGTATCAAGTAGATTTCATCTTGCTATGCTTCTTCCTAACCTTTTTATATAGTGGTTACTTTGTAAATGTTTAACGAAGAGTTGTACAGGCCGACATGTACACACATACATGAATCATGATGTAAAAATATGTTTTACCATGGCTTGTGCCCCAAAGTTGGAAAGTATAAATATAATAAACCTGTATCTTATGAGAAATGTTGTAACTCATAGTTGTGGCATTATTTAACCTTGACATTGTTCAACCTCAGCAGCATGGTGTATTTGTCTTAACACTGGGTTATCAGGAGCGGATGCCTCAAGCGATTGAGCATCTCTTTCCATGGGAGGTCCCGGGTTCGGTTCCCGGTGCCTCCTAAAGAGAGGACAAGCAGACACAGAGAGCACGCAGCAAATGGACACCGAGAGCAGATAGTGATCGCAAACAATGAGAATAAATCTTTAAAAAGAAAAAAAGGACTGGGTTATCCTTATGTTTCACAATATCAGAATATGCCTTTTGAGAGTATCTGAAAACGGGATTTCTGAGATGACTGTGGATAACGCAACTTCAGTTTTTGGCAAACTGGCTTGTTAGGAGAACTTGCATTATTGAATGAAGTTACTTGTTGCATGGAGTAGGTCTGTATTATGCAGTTTCTTGATTGTTGGTTTAACAAAATGACTTAGCCAGTCAAAATTAGAAGGTAAATTGGTTAGGAAACTTCACGCTGTAATACTGCTGCTACCACTTGTCAGTGTTTAAAGGACAGCATATGTGTAGTTCTTGCTTGGTTTATGGGACCAGAAGCACTACAGCCTCTATTATCAGTGGTAAAAACAGAACTGCTGTTCGTTGTATTGCCCTGTGAAGTAAGAAGAAAATTAATTTAATCCACTGTAGGCGAAGCAAATCTCTGATGCTAGTTTTCTACTGAAGGTGTAATATTTAGGAATAGCATGTAATTAGTATTGATAACAGGAAAATACTGTTTTTGTTTGGTAGGTGGAGAATTTGAATTTGAAACCATAGGTAATAGTTCTGTAGGAAGGAAGAGCGGTAGGGGTATATGTCGGATGGCTTTTTGCTATTTGATAATGAGAGCTACAGAAATTTGGAAGAGTTGCTTTATGTTGTTCCCATTTTAAATTTCCTGAGGGCAGGGACAGTGTGTTCATCCTTGTAGCCCCAACGTCTTGCATAATACCTGGCACATGGAATGCATTGAATGGGTGAGGTAACTGAAGATCTCTGAACACTGTGTGTGTCTAAGAAAACAAGATACTCCAAATGAGCTTGTCAGTGATCAAATGGGCAGTGAGCCTCAGAGTCACCTGTTAGTTTTATTTAGTTTGAACTATTATTAGGCTATTTCTGAACTTTTAAATTATTATTATTTAATGTCAAGAAGGCGCTTAGCGTATGAGTTTTGGAATCTGTTCCCAGACAAGGCCCCACACTGGCAGAGCTCATGGTTAGCTAAGAAAAATTATATCTCACGTAGGCCAGTAA
Organism: Chaetophractus vellerosus; assembly: GCA_004027955.1. Lineage (NCBI taxonomy): Eukaryota > Metazoa > Chordata > Mammalia > Cingulata > Chlamyphoridae > Chaetophractus > Chaetophractus vellerosus. Next base: position 1,569 of record PVKH010030772.1, read on the forward strand.
GTGCTGAGATGTGTTGACACTCCTACTTTTCCATTTTCTTCCCTATTCCCAGCCCCCATTATTAACTGAAGCATGGTAGTCATGTCATTGACCACAGATTTTTAAATTACAGGACTTGTTCCAATAATCTGTTAAAACATGGTGGATTACTATGAAGTTCTAGGCGTGCAGAGACATGCCTCACCCGAGGATATTAAAAAGGCGTAAGTAATTTTATTTTTGAAATAATAAATCTGTACAATTCATTGGTAATTGGCTGGTATAACCTTTTATGTTGCCTATTAAAATGGCTTTTAATATATTTTACAGTCTTAGAGTACTGCATAATTTAATTTTAACTTTAGCCAGAGTAATGAACAAATTAATATTTGCATTCCTAAACTTAAGCCTCACCTTTTACTTGTCAGTTAGGAATGAAAAGTTTACTTAGTTTACTCTGGTACTTTGCCTTTGGGACGGTGGGTTTTATTTCTTTTGAAGAGATCAAAATAATTACTGATCATATGAAGCATTTGCAAAAAAGAACCTATTACATTGGGTTTTGAAATAATAGTTGACCTGGCACACTTAAAGCACCATTTCTCATAGTATGGACCCGGAGTATGGCATTGTAATTTCCTGGGTATAGATGTTTAAAAATCCAGATTGCTGACTCCCATCCTAGAGCATTTGAATCAATACCTGAACCACATTAAAGTTTGAGAATATTTTATTGGCTGTTTTACATTAGTCATTGTGACCAGGGCCAGGCTGATGTGAGACGTGCAAAGCTTACTTCACAGAGGATGTTCTAAGCTCCCATTTATCCTGAGACACTGAGAGTCTTATGTGAATTTGAATCAGAGATCATGTGCTTTCCTTTCATTTGAGTAAAACTCTTTACCTCCTGATGCTAAAGTACTGGTATATAAAGCCAAAACTTAAGCCTGATGGCTAAGATTAAAAGATGTTTGATATTATTTACACTTAATATATTCTACTTTGTATTATTCCTTGAGTTTTAAAAAAAACAATGGTAGCCGAACATAAGGGGCATATAAAATCGAAACATCTTGGATTCTTATGCATATCTTAGTTTTCACATAAGTACACTAGATGATTGGTGTTTGTGCAAATTAATAGTTATTTTTCATTCGTCTTTTAAATTGCCAGTCATTTTTGGTTGAAGATTCATGGCACTTTTAGGGCATTTTGGTTTACTACTGCATGTTTAGGTCCAAAGTGACATAAGAATAAAATACTGTTTTAGCATTAGAGATTCCAGCTTCAATTAGTGTAGTTTCCTTTCAGAAGTTTTGTTTTAAAATTAAATTGAACCACAACAGCTTTACATGTCAGGTTCCTATTCCAGTCTTGGATTTTGAGGGACATGTCCCTCTTCTTTTTTTGTACCCAGTCTTCCCCCCCATCCCCCCCATCCCCTCATTTTATTTATTTTTTTAAAAAGATTTATTTATTTTATTACGTATCTCCCCTCCCCCCCGCTGCGGCGATGCGCTGAGACCGGTCACTGCACAGGCGTGGCTTTCCCCGCTTGTGGGCGGCTTCTGCTTCCATTCACGGCTGGCTTTCAGTTTGCGGGTGGCTGGCTGCGCTCTATTCGCGGGCGACCTGCCCTGCCCGTGGCGGCTTTTGCCTGTCCGTGCAGCTTTTTGCCCTGCCCACGGCGGTTCTGGCCCGCCCATGGCAGCTTGCCATTCTCAAGGTGGTCTGCCCGCTAGGAGAGGTCCCCGGGAACTGAACCCAGGGCCTCCCATGTGGTATGCCGATGCCCTATCCACTGGGCTATCCAGTCGCCCCCCCCCCCATTTTAAATGTATGTGACTTATGTTTTGCTGAATTGTAGTAAAGGATTTCTTCTTCTTTTTTTTTTTTTTTTTGTATTTGCAAACATGAGTTGTTATTGGAAAACCTTGGACTAGATCTTGGTCATAGGATCTTTGTAAAAGTCAATGTTTTAAAGTCTTTTAAATACTGAAGTGGATTTTCTTGATTGCAGAACAGAGATGGCTTTTTGAAAGATGCTGTGATGCTTGACAGTGTTCTGGCAAATGATTCACATTTGCTACACTGGTATATTAAATAAAGGGGTGGATTGGGAAGTACATTCCTGGAAACCCAGAAATAAGGATTACAATCATGATTGGATCCTTATTGGAGATACTTTTTCTTCTTATACTTCCTTAGCCTAATCACCATATGAGGCCATGTCCTCAATGTTTCATTCATACATGGAATTTAGAGCTTGTTTATGTCATTCTGGGGGGGAAAGGGCAATTTTGCAATTAAAATTGGTATTAATCTCACCAGTTTTCAGCTTTGAAGCCATTTTCTTGCTTAACTATGTTAGTTTCAAAAGTCCACTTGATTTCTGGAGTTTGAATATGATAACATCCTTTATTCTTTTCAAGATATCGAAAATTGGCACTGAAGTGGCACCCTGATAAAAATCCTGAGAATAAAGAAGAAGCAGAGAGAAAATTCAAACAAGTAGCTGAGGCATATGAGGTGTTATCAGATGGTAAGTAATACTGAACTTGTTAAGGACTGTGAATGGGTTGAGGAGAATAGGGAAAGGTATTAGAATCATCCTAAGGACTCATGGAGTATGTACAAGTCTTTTAGGAGGTTACCGGGGATTGAACCTGGAACCTCCTACCTGTGAAGCAGGTGCTTAACCACTGAGCTACACCTGCTCCCCTGTATAAAAGTCTTGGGAGTGGATGTGGCTCAATGGTTGAGCACTGGCTTCCCACATACCAGGTCCTGGTACCTCGGAAAAAGCCTTTAGACTTTTTCCTACCTGGATTTTGGGGCTACTGAGGAAGAAAGCTTTTTTTTTTACTTTACTTTTGAAGATCTGAATCTCATGTTCCTGGAAGTCATTCAGTACAATTGACTATGAAAGTAATGGAGCAACTTGGTTTCCAATATTTTTTCTTAGGAATAGCTGTTTTTCATCTTTAAAACCCCTATTATCTCCATTGCCCTACTTAATACTTTGCTAATGTAGTGATTTTTTTTTAAAACTACTTAAAGGAATCTTTTCTTTTTCCTCCCCTCCATCCCCTATTCCCTGTAGCAGTTATACCTATTGGGTTTTCAGTTCATATGTGGAAATTTATTGGAATTTCATTGGCATCTAATTTACTCGAAGCTAATTACTGCTACTAAATAGGAAGTTGAAAAAAAACAAGAAATGAATCATTCCGTTGGTGACATATCAGAAAAGTTTTTGGAAACACCAATCTTGATTCCTTTGACTAAGTTCCTCAACCTTACTGAGCCTGAACTTCACCTAACATCACAGGATTAAATGAGATCATGTGAGAGTGGATGTGGCTTAAGCAGTTGGGCACCCGCCCGTCACATGGGAGGTCCCAGGTTCCGTTTCCAGTGGCTCCTGAAAAACTAAAAGCAAACAAGTGAAACAAATGATAAAACCAACTCAGGGGAGCTGATGTGGCTCAGTGGTTGAGTATCTCCTTCCCACATACGAGGTCCCAGGGGTAATCCCTGGCCCCCAGTACCTCAAAAAAAAAAAAAAAGAAAAGATCATGTGGCACATTTCAGTGTTTAAACCAAGCTTAAAAGACGTTCTAATTAGATTATGATAGGAATTTAAACCTGCATGCAGTAATAGATCCAATACTGTTTTAACCCCCCTCTCAGTTTAATCCTATATAATCAACCATCTCTGATCTAAAGTAGCAAATAAAAGATTTCAACAAAAACATAGATAGGTCTACAAAAAGCCCACAAGCCCACCCTGATTCCTTATTTGGGGCACTTGTCTAGAATATTCTTTTAAGGAAGGCTCCTGTCACCAACATACATGGTTAAAAGTTCTCAAAAAGTTAGCAAGCGGCAAAACCCTTTCCAAAGCCACTGACAAACTAGACAACCATCTCTAAGGTGCACATTATAGGGGCAAAAAGAAATTAAATTGTCATACAGTCTGGCTTTGGACCATTAAGAATTTTAAAGTTTGATACTACCATTTTCTCACTTCTTTTTATCCTTACTAAGTACTCATTAATATACCATTACAAACTTTGCATGCTCTTAAACTTGTTTATCTTTTATAAAGGCAGTTTAAAAAAAAAAAAAAGCTCTTTTGGGAATCAGGTGTAGCTCAGTGGTTGAGCATCTGCTTCCCATGTACGAGGTCCTGGGTTCAATTCCCAGTACCTACTAAAAAACAAAACAACATAATTGTAGTAACAAATATATATAACTCAATTTCCCATTTTAACTACTTTCAAGTGTACAATTCAGTAGTACTAATTATATTGGCAGTATTGTGTTACCATCACTAATATCTATTATCCCAACATTTATTACCTCAGACTATTCATTAAGAACTTGGCTCCCTACCCCTGGTAGCTTATAAGTCTACCATCTGTCCTTATGAAATTGCTTTTTCTAGGTATTTCATTTAAGTGAGATCATACAATATTTGTCTTTTAGTATTTGGCTTATTTCACTCAACATGATATATTTGAGGTTCATCCATATTGTTGCATTTATCAGAACTTCATTTGAAGTATTTACAACTGAATAATATTCGGTAGTGTGTATTTACCACATTTTGTTTTTCCACTCATTTGTAGATAGATACTTGGGTTGCTTCCACCTTTTGGCTGTTGTGAATAATTCTGCTATGAACATTGGTGTACAAATATCTGTTTGAGTTCCTGCTTTCAGTTCTTTAGGGTATATATCAAGAAGTGGGATTGCTGGATCATGTGTTAATAATTTTCTCAACTTTCTGAGAAACTGTCAGACTTGATTTCCACGGTAGCTGTACCATGTATTTATTTTTATATTAATAAAGGCACCCTTGTTGATTAGCTGAAGTTTGGAGAGCTAATAAATGCTGTTATACAGAAAGAGTGAGAGACAGCACATCAGTAAGAGGGGCACATAATATACATTGTGTAGAGAGCAGTGTGATATTGTAGAAAGAGACTTGAGTTCTAATTCAGTTTCAGCGTTGACCAGCTTTATAACCTTAGGCAATTGACCTGACTTATAACCTCTGTACTTTTGATTATAAAATGGAAATTATTCCATATCTCATATAAGAGTGTAAGAATGAAATGAGCTGCCATACACAAAATAGCTAGAAAAGTGCCTGGCATCTGTATGGACTCAATTCTGGAAGCACTTTATCCTTCATTTTAATAATCTCTTCTTAAAAATTCTGTTTCCCAGGATTTAATAAAAAACAGTTCTCTTTTATCTTAGTATTATACCATATCTAAAATAAAGTATTTCTACATATTAACTGAAAGCATAGTATATGCTGCTTCTATGGGGGATAGGAGTAAAGAATTGAAGACAGTCCTTTAAAGTAATAGTAGTAAAAATCACTGTATTAGCAAGTTATTGTTTAAGTAGGGTGATGTGGATGACTGCAGTTTAGACTACATAAAATTTTGTATTCTGTGTATTTTCCTTCAGTATAGTAGATAAGAAAATTATAAGGTAGAGCACCATTCTGTTTATACTCTAGGGCCATAATGTGGATGAAGTCTTTTATATCTGTAAAATAAATTGGAGACACTAGCAATCCTAAGTAACCTATTGCTTTCAGGCCTTAAATGTGCTTTGAGGTGGTTACTCCTTAAGGCAAGCATTTGTGAGAGCTCTGTTAGGCTTTTTGGGGAAACAAGATCTATTTTAAATAAAGTTAAATTTTATCCTGGTGGTGAATTACCCTAGCTGAAACTTGTCATAATTAGAAAATTATTTGGGTGCATACATATCCACCTCCTTCCAAAAAAGATTTGAGGTAATTGTTAGGTCATGTATCTTGCATATGGCAAAAAGATAACTAGACGTATTGAAAAGTTTGGTGATAGTGTCCCTGTACACAGAGTAGAGGAATCCTCAGAAGTCATATAAAAGCTTTTTAAATCTCTTTTGCCATAAAGTTGTTGTAGCTTGATGTGCAGTTATCATTCACTTGACAACAGTAACTGGTGTCTTGACAAGTTTCCTTATTATAACAGAGTGCTTATTGTATGACATGTATTATGAGTGCTTTATTTGCACTTTACCATTTAATATTGTCCAAGAAATCCTGTGTGGTCCTTATTCTCCATTTTATATCATTACGAAACTGGCTCAGTAATTTGCCAAAGATACCTACTTAATAAACAATAGAGCTATGTGAATATGTGAATCAGTCCAACATGCCTTTTAAACTAATGTTTTTCTGTTTTATGTCAACTAGGCTGCAATTAGAAATCCTCGTTAATCTCTGTTAAATGGTGCTGTTAATGGTTAAGCTGCCTTTCCTCTTGGTGTATGTCTTTTTTAATGTGCTGTTACATGGGGCAGTAAACCACATTGAAACCAATGCATATTTTGTTTTGAAGTCAGGAAATAAGGAATTGAACATAAGCTCAGATTAGGACCTCAACACTTCTAGGTATGTTTTTCCCATCACTAGGTCTAGAGTATAGTTATTGAATGTTATTTAAAGTCAGCTCTATCAGCCTAATTTCATGAATTAGGTGAAAGGTTAGCTGTTAGTGAGATAAATCAGCAGTCTCCATGGTGAAGAAAAGAATTGTGTATGGGTCGTGAGGTAAGGAGAACTTTGAAACTTTGTGAGAAAACTGGAAAACTACTGACAACGCCTTGGCATGAAACAGTGATGACTTAAATGGAGTAAGGCTGAGGTATTTAAAAGATTAGAGACTGATTACAGGGAGTAGATACTTGATCCAAATGCATCTGCCATTTTTCCTTTGAAATTTTAAAAGTATGGGCTGACTTAACTCCTTAAAAATTAGTTGTAAAAATATAAAGACTGCATTGGTTCTGTGGTTTACAACCTCAGGAAATACCTTTCTATTGAATTTTGAGGAAAAAACCTTAATTTTGCCTTATCGACTTTTTTTTAAAATTTATAGCTAAAAAACGGGACATCTATGACAAATATGGCAAAGAAGGATTAAATGGTGGTGGTGGAGGTATGTAAATGTTACTAAAAATACAGTTGGTTTTCTCTTTGCATTTTAGTAATGAGAAGTGATCTGCAGATAAATCAGTTTTGATCAATCAGTTGAATTTGTTCCAAGTTTATCTATTTCTGAAATTGTGGATTAGTGAGTTCTCTTGGACAGAGTTATATGTTGCAGTAACTGTAGGTACAGCCTTTCGAAAATGTTTTGAACTGGGGGCTGGGGGGGCGGTGATTGATAGCATTTTAAACACCTGTTGTGAATCTTGAAAGTATGCACTCATGTACTTTCTATAGATAGGAAATAATTTGTCCTCCACTCTGTTATCATTTTATGAGTTTATACCCCTAGATTAGTACCTAACGTTATTTCAAAATAATGTTTGGGTTTAAAAAACAGATTCCTGAGCTTCATCTCTAATGAATAACTGTGATTGTGGTAGTAGGGCCTGAACATGCATATTTCTTATGAAACGTTTCCTTGATCTGATGCCCAGCCAGCCCCAGATTAGACACTTGGAATTTTGTCCAGACAGTTTTATCTCATTTAATCCTAAAAACAAACTCTGTTGTTCCCCCAGTTTTCCAAAAGATAGAAGAGCACAGATTGGTTAAAAGACATGATCAGGGTCTCCTTGTTAATGAGGAAGAAAGGAAAAAAATGCTTGATCAAATTCATGAGAATAAAACTAAACCCTGGATTCTTTTTTTTTTGAACTTTAGCATTGATGTAGTATCTTCTTGGCTTTTGCTACAAAAATGTTACAGTATAATTGTTAACTATAGTCTATGGGTTATATTTTTCCCATGTATGACCATATTCTTAACACCTTGTTGTAGAAAAACATTCCTATATTTATATTATTAACTACAATCCTCATCTACCGCCAAAATCACTGCTATACAATACCTAGATTATTCTCTCGCTGTTCTCCAGCTAACATTAACCTCCCTAGACTATGTGTTTCAGCCACAATCACATCCATAAATCAGTAGGGTTTGTTATAATCATTATAATGTGCTACCATCAACTCCCATCCATTATCACATATTTATAATTGACCTTATTTAACATTCTACATACCTCCAGCATTAGTTTCCCCTTCTCAGCTAACATTCTGTCTCCCAGCAACCTATACTCCATAGTCCAACTCCATGAGTCTTCTCATCATATTTAGTTCATGTCAGTGAGACCATACAATATTTGTCCTTTTATGTCTGGCTTATTTCACTCAAGGTTCCTCTGTGTTCTCATGTGTTTCCCTGATTTCATTTCTTCTTACAGCTGAGTAGTTTTCCATCATATGTATATACCACATTTTGTTTATCCTTTTATCAGTTAACTCTCACTTAGGTCTTTTCCATCTTTTTAGCAATTGTGAATAATGCTGCATGCAAATAACTGTATAAATGATGAAAGATATTAACTGAGGGGTTGCTACTGTGAAACCCAGAAACTTTTGAAATCTAACAGTTTTAAACAAAACAGAGCTTTAGAGAGCTTCAGGTTTATGAAATAATTTCCTTCTTTTAGGCAGTGATTTATATCATGTTCTCATATAATTGCTGACAAAACTTCAGAATTCATAAGCTAAAAATCATGCTCTATTTGTATAGGTGGAAGTCATTTTGACAGTCCATTTGAGTTTGGCTTTACATTCCGTAATCCAGATGATGTCTTCAGGGAATTTTTTGGTGGAAGGGACCCAGGTTCATTTGATTTCTTTGGTAAGTTGTCTGTGTAGTTCTTTCCTTGGTGTGTATGATGACTACATAAGGATTCATGATGCTTTTCTGTTTAATAATCATTGTATCTTGTTATTAAACTTTCTGTTTAAGCATTCTGATTTATAAAATCCTTTCTCCCCTCTCTTTTGAAGATTTTTCTAATGTTAACTTCCACACTGAAAACAATAATTGTTTTAAAATTGAAAACAATAGTGGTTTTAATGTATACTTTCTCTTCACTATGGGTATGGCTCTAACTTAACTTCCTTTTCTAGTCTCAGATTAGAAGATGGTATGGACATGGATGCTGGGTACTATGTATTTATGTTGAACCTTTGTTTCTATATGAATTTGTCATGACTTTGCCATATAATCTTAATAAAATATTTAAAGTGCCATAACAGGTATTCATATTACATTTAATCTATAAACTGGCTTTTCTTTTTCTAATTGAGTTGTACTGTGACTGTTGAGTTCAGTTTGTGAAGAGTGGACAGCTCTAGAGCAAGGCAACAGAAATATTCTTTGATTTGAGTATAGTTTTGTTAATGGAGATAGTGTTGAATTAGCTGCTGTTTCAGCTGCTGTTTCATGGGTAGGAAAATGGATTCTCTCATCAACGTGACCTCTTATTTCTAATCCCTGATATTAAGTTGTAATGTATGTCACAGATAAAAGCTGAATGTCAGGAATCTTATTAGCTGTCTGATGTTAGAGCTTTCTTTAGTGTTTCCTCTTGACTATTGGACTATTGGACTATTGGAACTGTTTAATGCACTGAATGACCAATGGAGGTTCAGGGCTAAAATATGTCCTGCTTGTAGCCATTTTTGTCTTGGCTCATTGAGGGGGAAACACAGCCTGTTTACCTCCTTCGTTTCCTGGAGCCTGGCTGAAGAGACTGAACACCATCTGCAGTCCCTCATGAGGGAATAAAGAAGAGCAGTTCTGTCTACAGAGATTACAGGGGAAACATGTGAAATCTCCCCACCTATCGTAGGCATGAAGAAGAATTAAGTCACCACTGTGTCTGGTAGGTATTAGGCTTTTTAAATGGTGTAGTCTTTCATATTATCACAAGAGGGGAATTGAAAGAAATTTTCCTTATTACGGCATGGCCTGACTTTTTTTTTTTTTTTTTTTTGACTTCCTTACTGAGGGAGGGAAGGAAAGCTAGTGTAATGAATGAAGCTTTTTCATTGACAAATATAACCGTTAAATCTAAGAAGAGAACATTCATATTAGCGGAAAAAAAGACTAGTCTTTTCTTTGATGAGGATGTTTTTGTTCTAATATATCTAATATAAACATAGAAATATATATTGAGAAGTAAAATGTAAACATATTTGTAGCCTTTATTAATTGGCATTTACTGATTGCTTTTTCTTGTCTTAAAAATTACCCTTGTGTGTTATAATTTTTAGCAAAATTCAGATTTGTTGTTTTAGGAAGGTTTGAGGGGGAATTGGTGGTATTGAAATCCCATGTTTGGATAGTGTGATTCTCATGGTAGCCAAGGAGGAATTGAAGGCCTTAGCCTTTCTTTTCACCTGGGCTTCATTTTAGGGAACACCTTAGGAAGAGTGGGGGCAATAAAGAGATATGAAGCAGGCTGGTTTGTAAAGATAGTCTTTACCTGTGAGGCTGAGGCTAGGTGTTTTGAACATGTTTTTATGATTTTTTTAAAAAAGAGTAAAAGGAAGGGTTACTTAGTGACTGGTTTTAATCACTGCCATTTTTTTTTGGTTGTTGTTTGTTTGTTTGTTTCCCCTGGAAACACATCTGACAGGCCAGCCTACCTTATCAAAAATAAGTTTCTTCGAGCAAATCTTTCTAAAGTAAAGATGGTCTATAATTAGTTCTGAATAGATAAATAAGTTTCTATCCACACTATGTTGTTATAAACATACTGCACTTTACATTTAAAATTTGCTCATTTTGGGGCCGACTGGATAGCCCAGTGGATAGGGCGTCGGCATACCACATGGGAGGCCCGGGTTCGGTTCCCGGGGACCTCTCCTAGCGGGCAGACCGCCTTGAGAATGGCAAGCCGCCGTGGGCGGGCTGGAGCCGCCGTGGGCAGGGCAAAAAGCTGCCACGGACAGGCAAGAGCCGCCGTGGGCAGGGCAAAAAGCTGCCACGGACAGGCAAGAGCCGCC
>PVKH010030773.1:0-12437 GCA_004027955.1 Chaetophractus vellerosus
TTTCTTTTTTTCCTTCCTGTTTTGGACCAATTAGTAACCATCTTGCTTTGGTTAACTTGTAGGCTGTTACAAAGCTACCTTTAAAAGTAAGATGAATATTCTATTTAACGTTTAATAATGGAGATGCTATTAAACCCACTCCCCATCATTGGGCTTATCAGTTTAAAATACTTCATTATGTTCTAGTATTAAAGAAAACTTACAACATTATTTCATAATATTAAAATAACTTTAGTCCACCCAGAATAAACAAACAAACAAACAAACAAACAAACAAACAAACAAACAAGGAAAAGCAATTCTCCAGTGGGTAAAGTATTAGGAAATGAAAAACATCAAATATACAGATGCTTTAAAAACATCATTTAACTACATAAACATCAGAAACATGCCCCCATACATAGTGAAAATTACTCTCATCTTTGACTTTCTGTATTCTGTTAAAAGATCTGATAAATATTTTAGATCACCCAAAATTATAGTACACATTTTAGATGTTATAAAAATTGAAACAAAGACTATGAAGATTGGTTTATTTGTTTTTCCTTAAAAAAGGTTCTTACTTCTGGAAACATAATCCATAGGATCTGGAAGTAGCAGAAAATATGGCTTCTACCTTTAAGGATCTTAGTATATAATTGGGATGACAAAATATATCCATACAAGAACCACTAATCAGAACAAGAAAGCTGGGTTCTAGTTCTGGATGTGTTTTTTCGTTTGTTTTAGGTTTTTTTTTTTCTTTTTGCAAGCAAGTAACGACCTCCCTGCATGTCAATTTTCAAAAATTCTATAATGTAATATGAAGGAAATGAATCAGGTCTAAAACCTTTTAGAGTTCTAAAATGCCACAATTTTCTGAAATTGATAATGGTGAATATCTACTAAGACCTCGTTGAAATAAGCTACCAGAAATATTATTTTTGTCTGGGAGGTATGATTTTCACCTCATTTTTCATACACATAAACAAAATAAAGTAACTTGCCATGGCTGATAGGAGACAGAGGTAGATTTGAAATATAGGTCTGTTCAACGCTTAAGCCAAAATTTAAAACCACTATGGTACAAAAGCTTTAGACTCCTAAATTAACATTTTTTAATCTGAGAAAAGACCATGAATAGATGGGGGTCAGTTCAGGGAGAGAAAGAGCATCAGAGAAGCCTATTTGGCACTCTTTATCAATACTATCCTAGGAAAAGAAACTCTGGACTGGCCAACATGAGGAGTCACTAAGCAAACATATGCTCCTATGGGGCAAGGATGACTAAGAAGTTTTCTTCACTGAGGTCTAAATAAAATATTCTTTAGCATTCTCTATCTCCAAAAAACATTGGGTACCCTTAATGCAAATAGCATGAACAATGGACATAAATAATATTTTGAACATCAGAATGGTGAGTTGCTGATTATTAATTGATAACCATTGATTCTATTTAAACATTAATCTCTTGAGTTTGATTGAAACAATACACTTTCCCTGAATCCAATCAGCTCCGAAGGCGATGATGATATTGGGTTACTGGATTTTCCATGTTAAAGAAAAGCTCTGAGTCCATCTTCAAGAGCCAAGGACTATATACATAAAAGTCTAGCTTTACTTCAAACTAAACCTGTGAAAATGGATCTTCCCCATATTTTTATTTCTTCCAGTGACGTTACTTTTGTAATTATTTAAACTCTTCCTTAGAAACGTCTCTTGCTTGTGGCCCAAACTCTCGTCTGTCCTGGTGGAAATACTAAGAAGTGCTTATAAAATCTCAACACTAAATAAGAGTTCTGAAACAGTAACTCATAACATAGTAATTAAATAGTAACTTTAAATTTTCTTGAGAGCCTTAAGAGTGGCAGTCATGCAATTAACACCAAAAGTGGTTTCTATCACATATGCATATTTTAAGGTTTAGAGACAAATAAGATCTTAGTTTTAATTTTAAATCTGATCTCTACATTCTCACTTGCCAAATCAAGAAACCACCCCTAACTACCCAATACCAGATCACAAAAATATTATGAAAGTATGAGGCTTGATATTAGATAAGTTTTTATGTAACAAGTATAAATAATAGAAATAAGATCAGATCAGAGTTGAGAAAATGCAGCAATATAAAGGAGGTTATTAACAAATAAGGGTAATGTTGAATAAGCAAAATAGGAATTAGAAGCTTAGCTTTTTATAATTATTTTCTAAATATCACTATTTACAGCAGAGAGAAAACAGAAATGTCAGTATGTGTATGTATTAAAGAGGAAGAATTCTGTCAAATATTTCATCAGCCGTGAAGTGAACAATCAAACTTCTGAAAACTGGCCACAAAATCCCTGTTTTCTTCTAAATCCTTCCTTATATGCCAGAGATTAGATGGGATAGAATCTTCAGCACCTGTGTTGAATGTAATATAAAACAACCCTAAAGCATAATTTTAAAGATGAAATGAAAACAGTCAAACTGTAAAATTCAGATTCCTAGCAGAAATTTTATTATATCAAATTACTCTGTGTAACTCTGCACTTGGACCAAATACAGAGAAAATTAAATTATTCAATATGAGCTTAATAGACCATTTTAAGTTATATCTTTGAAGTTAAGAGAAAAGTCTGTTAAACGTGTCTAATCAGGGTAATGTGTTCTGATAAAATAGTACAGTGTATAGTTTCACAGGGCATGCAGGGAAGGACAAAAACAAGAAGAAAAGCATGAAAAGGATTACAAACTATCTAAATCTAAGTATTCGGGAAAAACAAAACAAAAAATACTATACACAAATGTAGCCTATTAAAAATAGCATCTGAATTCAAAATAAGACTTAACCACCTGCAAAAATAATTTCCATGTAACAAAAGCATTATTTAGTGTATATCATGAATTCGCATCACACTGAATAATGCATTTGAGATTGATTCAACCAAGAGCTTTCCCAATAAATAAGCTAGACATATGTCATCATGACTACAACCAAAATGCTGAAAGATGAATTAGCTTTTTGCTTAAAATAGCTTCAAACTAATAGATGAGTGAATGGTCCAAATTTAGGTAACTTTTGTAGAACTAGATGAAAAAAATTACTAGAATTATGTAAATCTTTTCCGTTAACCTGTGTCAATTCATTACTTCTACACTCCAATTATATTTAAATACAATATGTACAATATAAATCTAAAGCAGTGTACACTTAAATTATCACCATCTCCATAAAAGTTGAAGATTCCTTTTTTCTCCTTCAATCTTTTTTACCTTTCAGTGGGCATAAAAATTCTGATTTTAATTGCCATTTTATAAATATGGCAGCATAAAATAAGCCCATTAGTTAAAATAAGTGCCAAATTAGGATGAAGAAAAAGAAATTCTCAGATTAATTCATAAAGGTTACAGAACTGTAATAACTAGAAGCACCAATATTTCCATGAAATGACTTTGACTAAAATTCATTACAATTTTTCCCTTCAACCTTCACCCCCACCTGCTGCAAAGAACTGCAGTAAATTAAATGCATTTTCAACATTCATTTTGCTTTAGTTTTTGTCTTAAAATATTAATTTCTACTCTACCTTTCTTCCTCTACTTCCCCCAGAAAATCTAACCAACTATATATCCACTAACTCTAATATTTACAGTGTGAAAATGCTTTATACTGTCTTTTAAACCCATGGTCAGTAATAAAGATCATAAAATACATTGAAGCTAAATTTATTTTATTTAAGGGCATTAAAGTCACAGTTAACTACCATACGGGGAGAACAAAGGGTAGAAAGAAATGCTGGTCAGACTCCTAATGGGAAAGTTACTTCAGTCACACATAGAGAAAAAGAACTGAATTGTCAGACATTTCTAGTCAAAGATATTGACTTATAGTTAAAATGTTACTCAGGCCACCCATTTATGGTATTGCATAAAAATTCAACATTGGTCTGCTGAAAGAGGTTATGGGTTAGAATCCCAGAACTGAGTTGGCATTCTGGTCTTCTTTCAGTTTCCTAAAATTCAAAGCAAATTCTTTCCCATATTTAAATGTTCTCTTTTGTGGCCAGATGCAGCATGAAGGATGGTGAAATCACTGAAGTCAAGAAAAAAAGAAAACTGCTTGATCTCATCTAACTGCAGTTAATGCTTTGAGATGATGCTTTAAAATGGCATTATTTAAGCAATGCTGGGAAAGTGTTGTATTCCTTTCTATTTCTTCATTCAAAATAACTTGTGAAACTAAATCTTTCCTCAGAGCCCACTCTGGCATTTCCAAATTTGGAAGCCTGCCACACAGCTATCAATCTTATAAACATTTAAAGTGCTTCCTAGGATCTCACTAACTCTAACAGTAAACAAAGCCTCAAACAGGGGTGCTCCGAAGGGCTCTAGAGACAGCAGGACACTATAGGCAAGACACACAACCCCATGAAATTAGCACCCCGTCAGTGGGCCCTACCTTGGTTAACATTTGTTAAACCATTTCCCCAATGTAACAGAGTTAGACTCATTTATTTCCCTACACATGATTCTTCTACCCCTTTATTTGAACCTATAATTAGCACTATATCTCTTTAATATATGTCCCAGAACCTTAAATCTTGGTCATATGCCAGTTGAGCCCTGAATCTCAGCAGAGTTGCAGCCAAAACGTACTCTCCAGTTCATGAGACTCACCCAGGACAACTAACAAAAGATGATGATGTGCAATACCCATTCAAAAAAACAGAGCATATCTCTAACTGAAAGCAAGACAGTTCCTTTCATCTGTCCTGTAAGACCTAAGCCCCCTCTCAGTTTGAAGCAGAGTGGACATCACAATCCCAAAGTCATCAAGACTGAGGAATGAACAAAGGGGAAAATGCAACATTATTATTGTAGTAACAGAAGAACTTGTAACATTGATATAAAGATAGTGGCTACCAGAGGTTCTGAAGGGAGGGAGAAGGAAGAATAGGTAGAACATAAGACATGTTGGGGGCATTGGAATTGTTCTGCATAATACTGCAATGATGGATATAGGTCATTATACATTTTGTCAAAACCTATAAAATTGTACCGTGCAAAGTGTAAACCATAATGTAAAGTATAGGCTATGGATAGTAGCAATGCTTCAATATTTGTTCATCAATTGTAACAAATGTACCGCACTAATATAAGATGTTATTAATAGGGGAAAATGTGAGAGGGAGAGGGTGTGGGGTATATGGGAGTCCCCTTATTTTTTATGTAACTTTTCTATAATCTAAAACTACTTTAAAAATAAAGCTTAAAAAGATTAAAGCACCTCCTGAATAAGTTTT
Organism: Chaetophractus vellerosus; assembly: GCA_004027955.1. NCBI lineage: Eukaryota > Metazoa > Chordata > Mammalia > Cingulata > Chlamyphoridae > Chaetophractus > Chaetophractus vellerosus. The sequence continues at coordinate 5,265 of PVKH010030773.1, forward strand.
AAATCATTGAAATTGCAATATGATGAATAAGAAATTCAGGCTTTTCAATAATATATATAAGTCAAATGTCACAAAGTTTAAAAAACTCATTAATTTTCTAAAACATGTATTTCATAGTCTGGCAAGTGATCATAAAATGTTACTACAGAGAGATATTGAAATAATGCATTATTTTCAATTTAAATGCTACTCAGTTGAAAAATTTCTAAACATTTTAGTTTGAAAGAGTTCCAAATTTACAGGTCAGTTGCAAAAATAATACAAACCCCATACAGAGAATCTAAAATACACTCCCTCCTTTTACTCAGGTCCATCAATTTTTAACATCTTACCATCTTTGCCATATCATCATTCTATCAATCTATCTATGAACATTTAAAATTCAGTTGCTCACATCATACTCCGTGAACACATATCTCCAAGTAAATTTCCTAACACCAATGATATTCACTTATGTAATGACCTTAAGTACAGCTATCAAGTTCAAGAAATGTTACATTGATATAAAGCTTATATTCTGAATTCCAACTTTTTCTTTTGTCCTAATAATGTCCTTTTGAGCCTTTTCTCTTCCATTCTTAGATCCCATCTAGGATCATATATTGCATTTCTCTCTTTACTTTGTACTCTTTCATTTTTTTTAATTGTGGAAACATGTATATAACATAAATCTTCCCATCCCAACCCCTTCCAAGCATACCATTTGGTGGAATTAATCGCATTCACAATGTTTCATACCCTCAACAGCATCCATTACTAGAACTTTCTCTTCACCCCAAAGAGAAACCTTACACTCATTTTACATTAACTCTCCATTCCCCCTGCCCCCTATGCCTGGTATCCTGCACTCTACTTTCTATCTCCGAGTTGCATATTTTCTGATAATTTCTTTGTTGTCACTATGAGGCTTAAGCTTAACATCTTCAATATACAGCAAGCTCATTTGCTTTAATACCAACTGAACTTAAATAGCATAAATAAACTGTTCCTATACCCCTCCATTCCCCCCACCTTCATGTTGCTCTTGTCGCAAATTACATATTTATACATTATGAGTCCCGAACCAATGACTCATCATTACATTTTACATATTTGCCTTTTACAACCTGTAGGAAGTAAAAAGAAGAGTTACAAAACAAGAATACAATAGTACTGGCATTTGTATTTACCCATGTTGTTACTCTTACTGGAGATCTTTATTTCTTGCAGCCTCGATCTATTGTCTAATCTCCTTTCCCTTGCTTGTAGGGCAGGTCTAGTGCTGACAAACTTTCTCAGCTCTTGTTTATCTGGGAGTGTCTTAATCTCTTCCTCATCCTCATTTTTGAAAGACATTTTTTGCCAGATATAGAGTTTTTGGTTGGCAAATTTGCTTTCAGCACTTTAAATATGTCATCCTACTGCCTTCTTGCCACTGTGGTTTCTGATGAGAAAAGGGCAATTAATCTTATTGAAGCTTCCTTGTACGTGACACATTGATTCTCTCTTGCAGCTTTCAGAATTCTCTTTATCCTTGGCATTTCACAGTTTGATTATAATATGGCTTAGTGTAGGTATATTTGGATTCATCCTGTTCAGAATTCACTGAGCATCTTGGGGTCGTGTATATTCACGTCTTTTGCCAAATCTGTTTTTTTTTTTCAGCCATTATTTTGTTGAATAGTCTCTCTACCCCTTTCTCTCTTTCTTCTCCTTCAGGGACTCTGACAGTGCATATATTGGTCCACTTGATTGTGTTACACAGTTTCTGGAGGCTCTGATCACTTTTCTTTATTCTTTCTTCTTTCTGCCCCTCACACTAGATGGTTTCAGTGGTCTTATCTTCAGGTTCACTGATTAATTCAATGTGCTGCTGAAGCTCTCTAGAAAAGTTTAAATTTCTGTTCCTGTGGTCTTCAGCTCTGTTTGGTTGCTTTTCATAATTTCCATTTCTCTATTGATATTTTTTTGTTCATCTATCATTTCTCTGATTTCCTTTAGTTCTCTGTCCATGCTTTCCTTTAGCTCTTTGTGGATATTTAGGACCTTTTTATTTTTTAATTCTTTTAGTTTTTGCCTGGTATGTGCCAGGTCTGGTCCTCTTAATTGATGGTTTCTAATGCATTAATTTTCTCCTTTGCCTTGGGTATTACTGTTTCTTCATGTTTTGTAATATTTTGTTGAAGCCTGGACATTTTGATATTTTAATGTGTTATTGCTGCAATTTAGACTCTAATGCAGCTGTTCCTTAAGCTTGTATCCAGCTAGTGTTATGACAGAGTTTTCTTGAATGCTAGAAGCTAACAAAAAAAATGAGAGAAGAAAAAGGAAAAAAAGAAAATACCTTTCCCGGTCTTTGCAGGTTGGCCTGTAGGAGTGTGCTCCTTCAAGGCATATCCATACAACGTATTTAGATAATAGCTTTAGCTAAAGTGTAGGGCTCTCTCTCATCCGTTCTGTGCCTGCTTTCTGCACATGCTTCTAATCTTTGACTTGCACGTCTGGCCCCAGGAATTCAGATAAGAATTGTCCTTTCTTCCCTGAGAAATGGTTTCCTCCTTGTCCTGGGCACTGCACCGTATGTCGTACAGACAGTAATCCCTTGCCCCAGGCAGCTAGTTGACTGCTCTCCCACAGCACTCTGCAGAGCTGTGAACAGTCTTCTAGATGCAGGGCAAGTTCTGGGATGGAGAACCCGTGATGAGTGACTTGGTTCAGTCCCTCAGGCTTCCACCAGGCAGAATGAGTCAGACATACAAGCTCTCAGTACGTGCATGAGGGTTAGTCTGCTCCCTCAGGAACATGACCATGGTTCTGTACTGGAAGTTCAGGCAGGCTCTGCACCAAACTGGTAGGGGTTGGGGGAGGGGCCAGCCAGGGCGCCAAAAGATCCTGCCACTTTTAAGTGGCCTTTCTCTTGATTTGATGTACACCCTGTTATTGCAATCCATTAACTGTTTTCTGGAGCTTTGAGAGAGATGTTTCTGCCATTTCTTACAGGTTGCCCAAAGCTTCTGCTGAGGAGATGGAGCCCTGAAGCTTTTCACTCCACCACCATGATGGGTCGTTTTGCCTCTTTTGAGGGGAAATGGGGACAGAATCCCCCACTAGCACAAATTATGCAGTTGAGAACCCCTCAAATGGAGTAATTGCAAGGGTCAGCATATCTCATGTAAAAAATAAGCCTAGCCCTGGGAAAACCACCTTCATAATCATGGTATCTGCCCTACCAGGTATATTTTGAATATAATTTAAAAGTTTCCTAAATTCTACCTCATGACCTTTGGGAATCTTCCTAAATTCTACTTTATGACTTTACAATAACTAAGTAAAAGTAGATTTGTCAGACTTCAGCAGGCTATTTCAGTATGCTTATAGATATTGGGCTCCAGTCCTAAAACAATAGTTACTGTGGATTATTTCACACTACTGCTGTACATTTTCATGTCAGAAGAAGGACTGAGGAGTTAAGATTTAAACTCAAACTAGTAAAATGGGTCTCTGTGGTTTAAAAAAAATAGATGAGTAGATGGATTTGTAAAATAAAATTTCCATGGAGTCCTTTGGAGGTGGCAGTGGTAGAGAACTGAAACTTGCTTTTCCTTAAAAATAATGGAAGGATAGGAAATCGAAAGAGACTAATATCATTAATTCAATTTTTAATGTCATTTAAGCTAGAAAGAACAGCACTAGAAAATACAGACCAGCCATGTGCAATCAGGGTTTCTAAAAATTTTGGTCTCCTAAACTTGATTTATTTTGCACATACTTTTACTCTGGTAAAAAACAGACACACACACATATACAGATGTGTACACAGACACATATTGGGAAACAGAGGGAGAAGTTAACAAAAATGAAATCACTTATTACAACCAAGTAAACAAGCCATCATAAAATTCTAAGTTGCCAATTTTATATGCATTTGTTATTGAATATATAAGAAACATGATTAAACTCCTAAAGCAAGAATAAGCTTATTGATTTAATGCTTCAATTTTTGTGATTAAATATCAAGAAGAAAATGAGGAGAGGGGACTAACTCTTCATTACAATTATGAGTAAATTGAACTTGTCAACCCTCAGACTGGATGGAAACTCGTGGTTCAAACATTTTAAAATTTCTCATGCTTCAGAACAGATAAAGTACAGGCAGGGGAATAGTTATTTTATCATTAACTGCAATTTCCCTTGAGACTACAATGGGAATAACTGAAGTTACAAGTTTCTTTTTCTACTCACACCCTGCTTGTTCACACTTCATCCCGTCACTGGCATACAACAGTATTTGCAGGGTGAACATGAGGTACATGTACAGAATTTCAATACCTAAGTTGAAGTAAATATGTAGGCAGTAGTCAGAGCATCTAAATCCTCATTCTTCTGATGAAGATCTTCTGATCCTCATTCTAACTTTTTGATCCTGATGGAGCCTTTATTTATCCATCTTGTGACAACACTAACACTAAAGGCATGACTCTAACTATGAAATAAGAGATGTAAAAGACAAATGGGAGGGGCCGGCTCGATAGCCCAGTGGATAGGGCGCCGGCATACCACATGGGAGGCCCTGGGTTCGATTCCCGGGGACCTCTCCTAGCGGGCAGACCGCCTTGAGAATGGCAAGCCGCCATGGGCCAGAGCCGCGTGGGCAGGGCAAAAAGCTGCCACGGACAGGGCAAAAAAAGCCGCCAAGGGCAGGGCAGGTCGCCCGCGAATGGAGTGCAGTCAGCCACCCGCGAACTGAAAGCCGGCTGTGAATGTAAGCAGAAGCCGCCCACAAGCGGGGAAAGCCGCGCCTGCGCGGTGACCAGTCTCGGTGCATCGCCGCAGCGGGGGGGAAGGGGAGATATGTAATAAAATAAATAAATCTTAAAAAAATTAAAAAAATAAAAAAAAAAACAAGCTTGTATTCCTTAAAAAAAAAAAAGACAAATGGGATGACTCTCAAATACCAAAACAGGCCTTGTACTTTCTGCCTCTATGACTTTGTGCCTCCAGTCACAACTCCTTTCAGGATTTCTCCCTTATCTCCCTATATCTTGGGTTCATCCATTGAAATCCTCACCTATCTTCCAAGGTTCAATTAAAACTTCACCTCCTCCATAAATCCTTTCCTCCTCACTTTCAGCTAGAAGAGTTGTCCACCTCTACCTCTGGACTTTCCTTTCATTTGGACCTTTATTAGGGCACTCTCACTTCAGTTACAGCTTACTCATGGGTTTCTTCTATCTCTTATGACATCTTCTGAGGGCCCCATCAAGCTCTCCTTCCTCTGCTTATTCTTTACATATTGGTTTCCACAGAGGTAGGGCCTAGATCCTTTTCTTCTCAACATTCATTGATTTATTCATTCTATTCAATAGATAAATATTCAAGGCACTGCTCTGAGTACTAGGGATATATGGGTGAACAAGATAGTCTGGGTTCCTTCATTAGTGTATTTTATTCAAACAATCAAGTAAACAAAAAAGACAATTTCAGTTTGATAAATGCTATGAAGGAAATAAAACTGGGTGATGGATAGGGACAGAAACAAGACTATTTAATAGAGTAGTCAGGGATAGATGGAAAAGTTGACATCTATGTGGGCTGAATGAAAAAGTCAGTGATAGGATAAGCTGGGGAAAGAATGTTCTAGTCAGAGGGAACAGAAAGTACAAAAGCACTGAAGCATAAATGAGCTTGGCATATCTGAGGAACAGAGAAAACGAGTCTGGTTGGTTTCCAGTGAGCAAGAAGAGACAGGTAGTGATTTTACGATGATGTTAAAAATACGTAAAGGAGGGGTAGAAGTGAACTGTTTGGATTACTATTTTAAATGCAATGGGAAGTCATCAGAGCATTATATATAGAGTAGTAACATGAACTGATTTGGACTTCTAAAAGATCACTCTGGTAGTTACATGGAGAACGAACTGAAGTCATCAAAAGTAGATGCATGAAGCTGGGAAAATGTAGTAATCCAAGAGAAAATGTGATGCCTGAGCTAGGGTGATGGCACTGGAGATGCAGAGAAGTGGACGGATTTAGGATCTATTCTGGTAATACAACTTGGTAATGAATTGGATGTGGGAGAATGAATGAAAGGAAAGAAACCAGAAAAACACCTGAATTTTTTCACTTGAGCCACAAGGTTGCCAATAGTGCCATTTACTGAAAAAAGAGGTGATTGGGAATAAGATGACTGGTAGGGAAACTTATGAGTTCTAGTTTGAACAACCCAAGTCTGAGATGTATATTATCATTGAAGTTGGTATATCCAGCAGGCAGTTGGATATAAAAGGCAAGAATTCAGGTAAGAGGTCTAAGCTGGAAATAACTTTAACTGTTATCAGTTAATCAATGGTATTTAAAGCCAAAGAACCTGATCACATCATTTCATGAGTAAGGACAGTTTAGGGCCTGGAAAACCCTAGAATTTAAAGGTTGCAAAGAGGGTAAAAGTCAGCAAGATGATCCGAGATACCCAGAGAGGTAGAGCGAGAACCATTTGCTTGATGACCTATTTTGCTCCCATGAACAAGCAAGCAGATTAATCACAGATCTCTATTATTAGCCCTGAGCACAGTTTCTGATTAGAAATTTTAATGCCATTTTATTGAGATGTGTTCACATACCATACAATCCATTCAAGGTGTACAATCAATTGCTTTTAGTATAATCACAGAATTGTGCATTCATTACCACAAGGAATTTTAGAACGTTTTCATTACTCTAAAAAGAAAAAAAAACCCTAACCCTTAGCAGTCATCTCTCAATCCTTCTATCCTCCCCCAGCCCCACATAACTACTAATCTAATCCACTAATCTAATTCTGTCTCTGTAGATTTATTTATATTTACATTTTATACAAATGGAATCATGTCATATGTAGTACTTTCTGTCTGGATTCTTTCACTCACCCAGTGTCTTCTTACTATTCTTTATTTCTTAAGCCATATTTTCATACTTTTACATAAGTCAAGTATCTTTACCTATTGTTGACACTTTGCATTGGTGTGGTGTGGTACCTTTATTACAATTTCATGAAAGAATATTCAGACATTACTGTTAACTATAGTTCATGGTTTGTATTAGGTATAATTTTCCCACATACCACCCTATTATTAACACCTTGTAATAGTGACGTAAATTAGTTATAGCTCATGAAAGAAGACACTTAGATTTGTACTATTAACAATGGTCATCATC
>PVKH010030774.1:0-12439 GCA_004027955.1 Chaetophractus vellerosus
TTATTTATCTATTTAAAAAGTGAAGACAGAAATGGATGAGAAGCAACATAGCATCTCTGTTCAACCAAGAACCATTGTATCATTTTAGAAATATGTAATCATTATTTTTTTTTTGTGGATGACTTTTTGCTTCATGTGACATTTCTGGCATTGTGGTCAATAGATTAAAAAAAACCTGTGCTGACAAAAAGCTCGTGTGGTAGATCATGCAATTTATAAGACAGTGAAATATGTCATGATACTGCATCCAGTACTTAACCAATAGCCTCAACAACACATAAATCTTACCATACTTTGATGCAATCATAGAGTCTTGTTTCATGCTAGGGTTTTCAATTATAGCTAAGCACTCATGATTGCTCTTGTAATAAGTACCATTTTTCTCCTCCATTTCTCCCCTTGCCCAAAGAAATGATATCTGTAAAGTGCTAAAAATTTGAAGCCTCCAGGAAATTGTCCTGAAACCAGAAACTAGCAGGAAATTGAGGTGTATACGATATAGGCAACATCCAAAGAATTGTTTAAAACATATTCCTTTATTATAATGATTACTCTTGTATATGTAATTTAAATAGCATTCATATTTGAGATACTGAGTTCTGTACATAGAAATTGGCTTATAGTGTAATATCATCAAAAAAGTTATAGCACAAGGAGGGTTGCATCTTTTACGGGCCAGGGAGTGTATCTTCACAGCATGTCTAGGATCATTGTTGAATATCACAACTGCCGTTGAAAGACTGCTCATTATCTGTGCTGAGAAATTCCCACCCAAATCCTAATTCCTTCAAAAATACCTAAAGACATTTTAAGAAGAACACTTTTTGGTCTATTTATTTCACACATTTGAGCTTTTGCAATGACTCTATTGTTTCTCCAACAGTCATTTTTAGCACTGCTTCTATGTACAACAGTATCCTGTAGAGATTCTGAAATTGTTCTTTAGAGTTTGAAATTTTATTTCACATAAAAAAGAGAAAAATAGAGTTCATCAAACCCTTTAGAAAATGTAGCAACATCACCCTCCTTTTATTTGGTTCTGAAGTTAAATTGGTTAAGCTCATGTTTAACCTTCCTTTCAAAAAGCCTTAAATTTTGCCCTTTCTTTACAGTCCTCAGGTCACTATCCTCCAGATGGGATTTTCTCTTCAGTCCTTTACACAGCACGCCATAATCACACGATTTGCTCTTTTGTATAGCTTTGTGCTACATTTGCTATCTGGTGCCTGCTTTGCCTCTCTTTATAATACCTAAGGGTGTGTGTGCTTTTGAGCAATAACTCCCAATCTATTTCCATCCCAGGATACTACACAAATGAAGGGAAATAAAAATGTATCAATGACAGGAAGGGAAATCATATATCTACCTCAAATATAAAAGAGGTATGTTTTATATAACCATTTCCATGTCCCTACAACTATCTCTACATTACAGAACTATATATGTTCACCATTCATGGATACACAGAATATAAAAATGAAGTGTTTCTTTCCCAGTCCCGAATGACACTGAATGAACAAATAAGTGAAAAATTGAGCTTTAAAAGTCTTTGTATTCTCACCTTACTCATGATAATTTTTTCTCACAGTGTATAATATAACAATATTTTGAAATTAATCTCATAAGTAATTTCAGTTTCTTTGAAAAGAAACCAAAATTGTCAGACCTTTCGGTAGAATGATTAGGAAAATATGAGAAAAGACTCTAATCACTAAAATCAGGAATTAAAGGGGAAAAATTACTACTGCTATCCAGAAATAAAAAGGATTGGAAGGGGATACTATTTGCAATTGCATGCCAACAAAGTGGATACCTTAATGAAATGGACAAATTCCTATAAAGAAACAAACTAAAGAAATTAACTTAAGAAGAAATAGAAAATCTGAATCAACCTAAAAGAAGTAGAGCAATTTAGTTAGTAATTTAAAAAAAATACTTGCCACCAAAAGGGGTCAGGATGAAATGGCTTCACTGGTGAATACTATGAAAACTTTAAAGAAGAATTAACACTTACAAGCTAATAAAAATATATTTGAAAGATTTGTTGATCTGTTCTCTTTCATTAGTTTGACTAATCATACTTTTAGTGTAGCATTTATTAAAGGGAAAGCCTCTTAACTAGTTATAAAGGGGGTGGGGGACTACAAATATATCAAGTGATGTTCCTTTAAAGGAGAGGGTTTTGGGACAGTGTCTTAAAAAAGAAAGGTTTAGAAAATGTTTCAGATTAAGGTAACTAAAGAAATATAATAACTAAACTCAATAGTGATTCTAGACTAGATCATGTACTGGAAAATAACAATTAATATACTCTTTCAAAAATAGAGGAGGAAGGAATAGTCTCAATTAATTCTGAGTCCAGAATTACCCTACTAATAAAATCAAAGAAAGAAAACTATAGACTAATATACCTTGAGAATATAGATGTAAATTTCCCCAGCAAAATACTGCAAACCAAATTCAGCAGTATATTAAAAGGATTATACACCATAAGCAAGTGTGATATATCCAAGGAATGCAACATTGGTTCTAATTACAGAAATAAGTTAATGTAATATATGCCATATTAATAGAATACAGAACAAAATCTTATGATCATCTGCATAGATGATGGCAAAGCCTCTAAAAATAGCTAATATACTTTCATGTTAAAAAACACTCACTATACTAGGAAGGTAACAGAATGTACTCTACTGGATTAAAGATATCTATGAGAAACCCGTAAATAACATCATCCCTAATGGTGCAATCTGAAAGCTTACCCCTTTCAATCAGCAAAAAGATAAGGATAGGGGGCCGGCTGTAGCCCAACTGGTAGGGTGCTGGTTTACCACATAGGAGGCCCCAGGTTCAGTTCCTGGGGCCTCCTCGAGTGGGCAGACCACCTTGAGAAGGTAAGCCACCGTGGACAGGGCAAGCCGCCGCGAGTAGGGCAAGCCGCCACGAGCAGGCAGGCCGCCACGTGGTGAGCTGACTTGGCGGGTCGCCGCAGCGGGGGGAGACAAGCAGACACAGAAGAACGCAAAAATGAACACAGCAAGAACAAGCAGAAAGGGGGGGATGTGTGATAAATAAAAAACAAATCTAAAAAAAAAAAAAGATAAGGATATCCTTTTACACCATTTCATGTCAATATTTTATTAGAGGTTCTAGCCAGGGAAGTTAGGCAAGAAAATGAAACAAAAGGCATCCAGTTTGCAAAGGAAGAAGTAAAATTCTATTTGTGGACGACATGATCTTGTATATATAAAATTCTAAGACATACACACATGCACACACACACACACAATTTGACAAAATAAACAAGTTTAGCAAGGTTGCTGTATACAAGATCAATATACATCAACTGCATTTCTATACACTAGTAATGAAAATTTTAAAAATGAAAATAATGAAATAATTCTATTTATAATAGCAAAAAAAATATAATACTTGGTAATAACTTTAGCAAAATAAGTACAAGTCATGTACGTTGAAGACTATAAAACACTTTGGAAAGAAATTAAAGAAAAGTTAAATAAATCGAGATAAATCCCATGTTCAAGATTGAAACACTTAATACTATTAAAAAAGGCAATAATCCTCAAATTAATTTTCAGATTCAATGTAATCCTATCAATATTCTAGATGGATTTTCTACAGTAATTGACTTTGATTTTAAAATTCATGTGGAAATGCAAAGTATACATAGTAGCCATAATAATCTTATAAAGAAGAGTAAAGTTGGAGGGCACACACTTCCTGATTTCAACAAAACTAGATTAATCAAAACTGTTGCATAACAGTAGATATTATGATCAATGGAATAGAAACGAGAGTCCAGAAATAGTACACTTACAGTCAATTGCTTTTTCTACAAGAGTGCCAAGACAATTCAATGGCTAAAGAATAGTCTTTTCAATAAGTGGTTCTTGGACAAGTGGCTATCTACATGCAAAATATTGACTTTGGAAACCTTCTTCCTCATACTGTATACAAAAATTAGCTCAAAATGGATCAAGGTTCTAAACGTAAGAACTAAAACTACAAATCTCTTAGAGGAAACATAGGTATAAATGTTCATGACCTTGATTTAGTCAATGGTTTCTTAGTCATGATGTAAAAGGCATAAGCAGCCAAAGAAAAAAATAGGTAATTGAATTTCATAAGAAATTGTACACAATGTTTACAGTAGTACTGTCCCTGATAGTGAAAAAAAAAACAGAAATAACTCAAATGTCCATCAATTGATGCATACATAAACAAAATGTCGTTTATCCATATTATATATCCATATTCCATTATGGATAAACCACATTTTCCATAATGCTTCCACATTTTCCATAATGCTTAGAAAGGGAAAGAGTCACTGATACATGCCACATCATTAGTGAAACTTGAAAACTTCATGGTAGGTAAAAGAAGTCAGGCACAAAAGTCTGCATATTGCATGATTCCATTTATATAAAATGTCCAGAATAGGCAAATCCATAGAGACAGAAAATAGATTAGTATTTGCCAGGTGCTGGAGAGAGGGCAGAGTGTGAAGTAACTGCTAATGGAATTTCTTTTGGGGGTGATAAAAGTGTTCTGGAACTAGATAATGGTGATGGTTGCATAACCTTGTTAATATATTATAAACCAGTGAATCATACACATTAAAAGGGTACACTTTATGCTGTATGAATTATATCTTAATAAAATATTGATGACATAAGCTTTTAAAAAACAAATTAAAAAATACCACCAGCAGAACAAAAGGCTGATTACAAATTGAGAAACATATGTAATATCACAAGAGATTAATATAATAAAGGCCTTCTAGAAATCAAGAAATAAAAGGTCAATAATAGCCCAACAAAAATAACAAAGGACATGGACAGTTTATAAGAAAAAAGACAAACTGATGTTAAACATATAAAAAATGATTGCCAAATACATTCATAATAATAGAAATGAAAAATCTACTGATATGGCTTTCTCATAAAGATTAGCAGAACTCCAGATATTGATGGTACACCCAACTGGTGAGGCTATGGTAAAGTAGACACTCTCACATATTACTGGAAAAGATGCCTGTATCAATTCCTTTTGGCTGCTAGAACAAATTACCACAAACTTTGGGACTTAAAACAACACAGTTTGTTATCTCACAGCTCTGGAGGTCAGAAGTCCCAAATCAGTATCAGTAGCTAAAATCAAGGTCCCGATAGGGTTGCATCCCTTCTGGAGGTTTCAGGAAGGGTTGTTTCCTTGCGTTTACCTGGTTCTGAAGACCACCTGCATGCCTGACTCTTAGTCCCATCTTCGTCTTCAACAGTGGAGCATAGCATCTTACAATCAATTCTGTCTCTCTCTCTCTCCTTCTTGTCTCGTCATATCCTTCTTATATGGATCCTTGGGGCCACATTGGACTTATGTGGATAATCCAGGGTAATCTCTCCATCTGAAGATCCTTAATTTCATCAAATCTCTTAACACCTTTTTGACATATTATGTAACATATTCATAGATTCCATGGATTAGGACATGGTGTCTTTGGAGGCAATTATGAACCTACCATCATATCAATTTGTACAACCCTGAGGTTGGTAGTTTAGCATGATCCATGAAAATTTCAAATGCATTTACCCTTTGTCCCAGCAATCCCACTCCAGAAAATTTATCTTATAAATATATCAGAACACATATGATATGAAATATGTATATGATTACTCAGTGTTGGGGTTTTTAGAGCAAGAGATTTAAAATTACCCAAATATCTATAGATAACAGACTAGTTTAAAAATTGGGATTCATTCAAACACTAGAATATTATATGTTTTTTTAAAAAAATGAATAGAATGAGGCACTCCCTCTAAAGTGATATAGAAAACAAATCATAGGACATATTACTAATAAAATAATGAAACTCAGATCGCTGTGTATTTTATGCTATATTTTATGTAAGAAAGGAGAAAATCTAAAATATGCGTGCAGGTTCTTGTATTTTACTCTGTTGACATAAAGATACACTGGACAAATACATACATAAATACAATAAAAAATGGTCACCTATTGGCATCAAGGGGAAAACAGAATGGAAAGAACAGGAAAGGAAGTAAGGCTTTTTCACTGTATACCTTTTAACATATTTTCAACCCTTGTGAATGTATACTTATTCAAAAATAAATCTGAATAAAAACTAAATGTATCTTTATCATATTCATTACATGTGTACCTGATTTGGTTTGAAGCTCTGCATGTCATATGAGTCTCTTCATGTGTGCATTTTACTATTTATGCTTTTTAACAATGTTTCATAATTGTTGTTAAATGGGTCGAGTCTACTCAGGAGTCCATCAGGCCAATATATGCCCATTATTTATAGGCACCTACCAATTCGGAAACTCACAGTCCAAATTGGCTCCCAAATATGAAAACAATCACTAACACATAACAAGTTCTACAATAAACCTATTTCAAAGGAGAAAATCATTTGCTGAATGATAGGAAAGTGCTTTTTGGAGTGACAAGAGTTTAACAACTGGGGCAAGGAGGGCAGCTAGAGCAATATCAAATAGAGCAAGTTCCCTGAGGTGTGACAGAGCCCCGCAGAGCTCAGGTAGGAGAGAGACATAGGTCTTTCTGTGGAAAATCCAGCTTGTGTTTCCACCTTGGCATTTGCAGAACCGAATGAGGAGAGAAATAAGACTAGATAAGATTAGAGCCGGCTTTGGAAGATTTTTCACACCATGCAGGTATTTCATGTTGATATTTAAGAAAAAGACAAAAAAGTCAACCAGAATCCCCATTCCAACAAAGAGGGAGGAGGCTCTATTTGAATCTGAAAACTAATTTTTGTCGCTGAAAACCTATGTAGCTCTTACCCTACTTTCTTTTTTCATGCTGTTCTCTAAAACTTTATGCTTTTTCTTGTCCTTCACCTCTCCAACCCTACCTCCTATTATCTTTCATTACACCCAAGTATAGGGCCAGGATAAAATTCTGCCTTCTCTGTGAACCCTTTTCTAACTTCCCTTTGCAGTTAATTTCCTTTCTGTTCTGTGCTCTCATGACATTCTGTACAGCACCTACTTTTACATTTATTATACTGAATTATGATCTACTTATCATTTTTCTCTCCTGGAGAAAAGGGACAAGTCTTAATCACCTCTGTATCTTAGTGGCTATCTGCCTCTGACATGGAGAGGTACTCAGCAAGTTTTACTTGAAAAATGATTCAATGGTAATACTAAGTTAATTGATTCATTGGTCAAACTATCAGCTAGCTACTGTCCAGTGTGAATGTACTATGGATAGAGAAAATTCAATTCTAATATTATTTATATTCAACACTAACATGCACAATTGACTATTTTCTTTCATTTAACTTCTTCTGCAACTACTACAGCCCTGTGTGATTCAGAAAGGTGCCGTCCCCGCACATCATCCATTTATATGCATCTGATCAAAATTATTTTGTAGAAATAATTTCCTGGTCATGATTCCTCATAAAAGCACTGCATGGTATGGGGCAGAACAGCACAAATTACTACCTGTGACTTCTAAGACAAATGGTCCAGAATATTGACATATGACATGACAATTTTTTAGCTGAAACAAGGGTGGTAAGTCCTCCAATAACTGCAGCACAGCTGAGGCTGTTGCCATGTAGTTGTATATCATCAAGCCATGTTTACACAGCACCACTGAATATTAGCAGAGAAACTGATACCTACAAAACAGGCTTTTTTTGATCCATTAGCTCAGCCAGGGATTTACTGTCACTTACTCTCCTAGTCATTGGTGCCTCTAGGACTTTTGCTTTTCAACAGTCATTGCTGTTCCCAGTGGTTGTCTTCTGCAGACTGTGTATAAGAGAAAACTATATTTGAGTTATAATCACTTTCTTAGTGTGGATGTCCTCACATGACATTGTTGCACAGGATATGGCTAGGAGATGGAAAGGGCCAAAACTATAGAGGGATTTAGATGTGGGCCTGAAGTATTTGCATGTCGGGGAGGTGAATAATGGGTTGTGATTGGAGGATTTTCAGCAGGAGATGATGGCAACATTGAGTTTGTGCTTTAGAAAAAAATTAATCTGAGAGCATGCACAGGTAGTACACTTCATCAGATGGGATAAAGATTGGAGGCAGGAAGACCCCCTAGGAGACGACTCACTGGTCCAGATAAGAGTTGATGCGAGCTTAAACTAGGGCAATGGAAAGATCACCTATAAGAGCTCTTCACCTTGATGCCTGCCAAGCATCTCTCAAACTTAAGATACCCTTGACTCTCAATTTAAAAAAGCCCATACTACAAAATGCTCCTTCACTTCATTCCCTAAACTCTTCATTTACCCAGTCATTGGCATCATCTTCCTCACTACTCTTATCCCGTCAATCACTTATTGCTGCTGATTTTACTTTCTAGGTGTTCCTTAATTCCACTCACCATTTCATCCCTATTATCATTGTCTATAGAGAAGAAGGAAATATATTTATCAATCATAAATTTTGAGGTACCATTTGATCTAGCCCTATTGCTCCCTAATTAATTTTAAATGACCTTGGGCAAGTTAACTAAACTTGATATGTTTTCCCCCTACTTGTTAAGAAAATAATAATAATGCCAATATAATTCCAATATAAACAATTAAAATCAATATTTTGAATCTGGCCAGCACTGTATATTTTTAAATATTTTCACAGAGTATGTGTGATTTATTTCAGTAGTTCTGAAAACTTACCATGCATTGTAATCACCTGGAGAGCTTGCTAAAATATATATTGCCAGGTACACTATATTGCCAGGTACAATCTCACAGTTTCTGGGGTGAGTCAAAGAATTTGCATTTCCAACATATTCCCAGGTGATATTACTATTCCTGGTCCAGCGACCACACCCTGAGAACTACTGACCCATTTGAGCTCTTCTTGGAAATTAAAATTCACTCAAAATCTTTAGTGAGCTGAAGTTATCTCAATTGTAAGATGAAATAGCTGGGTCTCCAAGTTCTATAATTTTGGTATATACCTATCATCCTTCTGAGGTATGCAGATATCTTGTAAGTGATATGAAGAGGTCCCTATTACTGAAGGAAGATATAAGAATCATTAGCTTGAGTATAAATGTTATTTTAGCTGAAATGGAACTATTGCACTTTAATACAAGACTTCCATATGCACTTATCAGACACTCTGGATCCAGAAATTCTTTTACCCAGTCCTGGGGATGCAATGTTTTCTGGGTTGGAATACTGGTGAATGTTTATAATGAGAAAACACAATGGGAAGACTAAAACTACTGAAACTGTCTCAGCAAATTTTATGAACTTCCATGTGATTTTAGTGTCTCTTAAGTTGAAAACTTCAAGTTGTCCTTTGATTCTGCTTAAACAAAGCCCAACTAGACTGAGGCATTTTGCAATATGAAAAGAAATTCCCAACATGTGCATTTAAGAATCACTCAAACTAGAGCTGTCATATTTATTTCTGAGTGAGTGCAATAGGTCCAGGATGAAATTTCACAGGTCGATTTATCTTTACCACAATCTAGTGAATTATGTGCTTCTATTTTCTCAACTAACTATCAGTGACAAATGAAGGGTTTTTTGAAAATGGCTTATGATGTTAAAAACTGAGAAAGTAAAATGATCAAGGTCATAATTTATGAAATAATTCAGAAGTTAACTTTAAGTAACATACTTCTTTCTTTCCCCTAAATTTAATATCTGTACAGAGGGTATTATAACAAAGTCTCTCACAATATGTTCTTGAGAGACACTGGTTTTCATGAATGATTTCAGTTGTTTTGCTAATGGAAGTATTCCAAATTTATCACATAATAATAAAAAATTTTGATACTACATTTTCATACATTCTTGTTAAACATTTGGCATATGCTACAGCATGCCTATATTATAATCTGGTATATGATAGTATTAGATTTAACCCAAATAAATACTTGTCCTTATTTTAAAGTTAAAATAGGTTTAAGTTTATTATGTACTATTCAATTTATTGTATAATATGTCTTGAGGTACTATGCTACCCATGAACAAATCTGGAAAGCACTATATTTTGAAGATGGAGGAGAATGGAAAGGCCTATTAAAATTCCATAAACAGGGAAGAGGATGTGGCTCAAGCAGTTGGGTGCCTGCCTACCACATGGGAGGTCTTGGGTTCAGTTACCGGTGCTTCTTAAAGGAAGATGAGCAAGACAGCAAGCTGACATGGTGAGCTGATGCAACAAGATGATGCAATGAAGAGATACCACAAGGAAACATAATGAGAAACACAGCAAACAGCAGTGGAGGTGGTTCAAGCCATTGGGTGCCTCCCTCCCACATGGAGAAGACAAGCACACAAGGAACAGACACAGAGAGCAGACAGCAAGCACAAAACAAGGAGGAGTGGAGGAGAAATAAATAAAAAATAAATAAGCCTTAAAATAAATGCTTTGTTTCCCCAGTGACAAAAGCAGTAAATGAATTCAAGTCTAGATCAAGAGATATTTAAGAAATGGTAAATTAATCGGAGTAAGTGACAGTTTTTAATTTCAGGATGTGACTGAGGAAGAAGTCTACAAGAATTTAACAGATCTCTAGCTTAAGCCAAATAGTATATTCCTGTGAAGAAAGTAGGAGAAATGGGATTTTAGTCCCTTAATCCTGTGCTTCTATCCCTTTCCCTACTGTCCTTACTTCCTTCCTTCACCAGGGAAAGAGAAATCGCTACTGTGGTTGGTTTTAGCATAAGGCATTGATTGGGCCACATTTGACTAATGAATATACCACTGTGACTTAAATGTTGGACATTCCTACATCTGTGAGATAAGCGGGTCCAGGCAAAGTCTTTTATTTGCTTCCACTACCTCCTTTCTTCAAATTGGTTGAGTGGACTCAAGACCTGGTGTGTAATTTGAAGTGAAAGCGATGTGAGGGTGAGCAGGGGAATAGGAAGCCCCTCGTAGCTTCAAGTTACATTTTCCATCTCCTCAACTACAGATCTACATAGGCTATGGATTGCTTTTTTAACTATTAATAAAGTGGTCATTTTACACTCATTTGTCCACTTTTACTTGCCAATAGCAGCTTCCTTGAGGAAACTCATGAGGAGAAAGTCTTGATGGCAGGACAAGATCTGGACATAGCTGGATCTTTAGGGCAATACCAAAAAACGCTCACGTCTCTATTTTATCACAGCTGCACAGACACCGGATAACTGTATGAAATTTCTCAAAATGAGGATTTGAGGAAAAAGTGATACCAATATAATCAGGAAACAGAACGAGAAGTCAGGAAGTCTGGTGTCTAATTGGTTTAACTCTACTCAGTATTAGATATGCATCTTTAACACTCTGAGCCTCTATCTGCTCATACACAAAAGATTTAAAAAAAGGGGGGGGGTTGTGGATAACATTCATTATAAAAGATTCTTTTCAATAACCTCCTACCTAATCTTCCTATATTCAATTTATTTTCAATCTTTTCTCCACATCTTAGCTGGATTTAACTTTGTAAAGCATAAATATGATTATCTAACTTTCCCACTGGAAAAGGTTTACTATATTATCACTATAAACAGGAACATACAAAAACGCCACCTTGATATTTGAAGGTCTCCCCAATTTTGACCCTTCTGATTCTGTCAACTTCATTGTCTATCTTACACTTTCATATAAAACAAAAGAAAGTAATTTCTTATTCCGTGAATGTCTTGCACTTAGCTCACATGTGTTACTTAAGGCATTTTCCCTCTACCTAGGATGGTTTTGGCAACTGCTGAAATTCTCCGGGCTCATATATCATCATATTTGTCATGTCTTCATCAATAAACTCACTTAGAGCTCAGTGCTCCTTCTTCAGTGATTTATTTTACTTTTGCCAACTACTCAAAGTAATTTATTAAAATTTTTGGCATCTTACTAGTATCTCCATGAAGCCTAATGTACTTTCTTGTATGTGGAAACTGCTCAGTGAATGTTTGCTTAGGTGAATTGAATAGTGAATCAGTATAGTCATCCTTGCAAACAAAGAGCATGCTATTGTTACTTTTAGCAGTCTATGAAGCATATTACCTAGTACTCACACATCTCTGACTTCTTTATACGAATTCATTGAACAACATTGCCAATTTATACCCCTAGTAAACTGGTTAGTGTAAAGGAGACCTATTTTCAGCACCTTAAAATAAGTACAGGATGTCTTAAATGAGCAGTAAACAAAATAGAGAAATGAAGTAACATACGCATCTCTGAATAATGTGAGTACATTTATATATAGACATATTTTAACTCTTTTCTGAGCTATAAGTATTGCTAAAATGATCATTATTACCATATGTGACATGAAGGATGGAGTACTAAAAATTTTCAAAGGCATCAGATATGAGTTTAAAATTAATTCCATTGTTAAATATCTTTGTCACTTGAGTAACTTACTTAAATATTTTCATATAAAATTTTTATTT